>CBVK0100465028.1:0-24930 GCA_900067695.1 Picea abies | reverse complement strand
GCTCTTCCGATCTCACATTACTGCATGCGTGTACACACTAACAGACCTAAAACAACCCGCGTGGACCTACAAAAACACTAAAAAGGGAAAGTTATCGATGGAACACACAACTTTGGGCGAGTTAACTGAAACTCCCAACCATGCATGGTCGAGGGTTCGTCCAAATACCTAGCTTCTTCTATCCTATAAAAGAAGGGTTAGGGGTCCCATTTGGAGGAGGAGAATAAGAGTAAAGAAACTCTACACAATTGCACATTCCCATTGTCCCAACCCTTTAGCCATCCTTGTGCAAGAAGAGATACAAAGTAAAGAAGTTGGAGGACATTTGAAGAGGAGCCCAGGATCAAGTTTGCGAAGTAGTGGCCAGTCTCGACATTGTAAGTTGATTCATTAAAGTTAATAATAAAGAAATGTTTTTCCCGTCCCACTATATGAGTTCTTCATAATTTAGTAAATATATGTTTGAATCTCTAACCCATTAGTCTGTAGCTAAAATGCATGTGTAGTTTTTTTCTTGTTTTGTATGCAGGTCAGCCTTGGGAGGAGAGCTGCTAACAAGTGATCAAGAGTGAAGAAGGATCGACATCGAACGTCCAGAACAAGGTATGTTGGTATAACCATGTATTTGCTGAAAAGAAATGGGGATTAGGTCTAGGAAGAAGGTAGAAAGTAGGTTTCTTTTGGTCATAGCTGCATGCATAATATAACCCTACTTACTAGTCCGTAGGGGGATTTCCCACCACAACATCTGGGAACCTTCTAGGACACCTCGAAATATGATCTAATCTCTTTTGAAGCATGCATGCATTGGGTTTTCACCAACCTGTTACACAAAGAGATGGACCGACTGGTAAGTCTTTTCAACCTTTATGTCCCTATCTTACTTTTGGAAAAAAGAAACTGTTGGGATTTGATTAAAGATTTCCTAAACTCAAACGAGCTGGAAAATATCATTATTGGGGGGGATCTTAATGTAACCCTTTCTGTGGAAGAGAAAAAAGGTGGGTCTATTGTGAGAGACCCTACTAGGGAATGGGTAGAGGATATTATGTTAGATTGGGATTTGGAGGATATCAAACCCTCCAGAGGAAAGTTCACATGGATAAACAAGAGAGTGGGGCTAGGTCATATTGTTGCCAGGCTAGATAGGTTTTTAGTTCAAAGCTCCTTCCTACTCCTGGATCTAATTTTCTCATCTAAAATCCTTCCGCACAATGTATCCGATCATAAACCAATACTGTTAGAGCTCTCGCGGGACATAAATCTAGGACCTATTCCATTCAGATTCAGTCCTGCCTGACTTCATTATGAGGGTTTCCATGACATGACCTTGTTGCCAAATTCTAGAATGAGAAGGTCTGTGGATCCCCCTTTTTTGTTTGGGAATAAAAGATTAGGAAGCTCAAAAAAGTTCTAAAAGACTAGGCTAAAACCCAAAAGATCCCAACTGTCAAAAGGAAGGAAGCACAAAAAAATCTTGAAGATAACCAACTAGAGATGGAAGGGAATGAGATAACTCAATAAATTCTCGCCAAAGAGGATCATATTCAAAGGACAATGCACCAAGCCTGCAGAGAGGAGGAAGGGTATTGGCAGCAGAAATCAAGAAACCCATGGTTAGAAGTTGGAGACAAAAACACCAACTACTTCCATAAGAAAGTAGAAGCAAGAAAACAATTCAAGGCGGTCAAAGAAATCCATGTTCAGGATCAGGTTATAGCAGATTTTGACAGTATAAAAAATGTAGCTTTCGAAACCTTCAAAGGTCTCTACACAGAGACTCAATCGACCCCTCCTGATTCAAATACCTATCCTATCTCCTTCGTTCCAGCCTCTATCCAAGAAAAAAACAATGTAAAGATTTTAACACAGTTTAAGCTGCAAGAAATCAAAGAGGCCCTAGATCAGATGAACCCAGATAAATCTCTTAGCCCAGATGGATTCGCGGCCAGATTTTACCAAAATTGCTGGGAAATAATAAAATCAAATCTACTAAAAATGGTTTTGAAATATCAGAGATGCAGAAAAATAGGAGGGGGAACAAATTCTTCCTTCCTATCCCTCATTCCAAAAGAAAAAGGAGCAATAAGTTTTGGAAGATTCCGGCCAATCTCTCTTTGGAACACAGGATACAAGTTAATCACAAAAAAAATAGCCAACAGACTAAAAAAAATCCTCCCTACCATCATTCCAAAAAATCAAGGCGGGTTCATCAAAGGAAGGCAAATAGTGGATAACATCACTCTGGTTCAAGAAGCGTTGCACTCAAGCAATCAAAGAAAATACAAAGGTATGATTATAAAGTTTGACCTTACAAATGCTTTTGACAGAGTTAGGCATAATTTTCTATTTAAATTCATGGAAAACTTCGGTTTTGCTCCAGTCTTTATCAATTGGATAAAAGATTGCATTGGATCCCCCTAGATTGCCCCTCTAGTAAATGGTCGAGCAAAAAAGTTATTTCAAGCTTCCAGGGGCCTCAGACAAGGTTGCCCCCTTTCCCTGCTTCTCTATGCTATACAAGCCTTTGTGCTAAGCTTTCAACTAGATTATGGCCATCATCATAACAATATCCTGCACTTGAGAATAGCCTCGGGGGTAAAAGACATTAACCACACCCAATTCACGGATGACACTCTACTGCTGGGAGGAGCAAGTGTGAAAACAACTAGACAATTTAAAACAAAGCTGGACATTTATAATGAGATCTCAGGGAGCGAAATAATCTTTCCCAAAAGAAATATCTATGGGTGGAACACCTCTCCAAGGGAAATCTTCGAGATTTCAAGAGTCCTGGGATGGAAGGCTTCACCAACTGGGATTTCTTTAAATATCTAGGAGTGTCAATTTTCAGGACCAAACCAAAGGCTTCTCAGTGGCTCCCTCTTATAGACAAGTTAAAGGGAAGAATTAACTCTTGGGGAGCAAAGTGGTTAAACATTGCAGGTAAAGTTGTTCTCATAAAGGCGGTTTTAGCAAGAATTCTAATCTATCAAACTTCGTTGTTGCTATCCCCAACTTCCATGATTCAGAAAATCGATGGTCCTTTTAAATGGTTCCTGTGGGAGGGAGGAAAGAAAAATAGGAGGAAGTTGCATCTTATAATCTTGGGGAAAGTCACCAATCCAATCTCAGAAGGTGGTCTCCATCTCAGAGACATTAAATTTCAAAATCTTGCTCTCGGAGCCAAGCTTCTCTCGAATCTTGTATCGGGGAAGCCCACTTGGAGCAAAAAAGAAATCTGGTAGAAGTACTTCCACGGCCAGAGAACAAAATGCCTTGATCGACCTGCAAACACAGTAAAAGGGTCTCCAATTTTCACCCTGTGTCTAAAATCAATGAGACTCTTCAAGCCCAACCTCACCTGGATACTAGGGAATGGAAAGAATATTAACATATGGGATGACTCAGTGTTGGGAGATCCACCTTTAAGCTCGATTGAAGGAACAACTTAGCTAAAAGCCTGGATGTGGTCCCAAGACCTAGTCAATCTTTGGGACATCTTGATTTGGAGTGACGATGAGGACAAAACCTGGATTAGGTGGGAAGTCAACAACAGACCCCAAGAGCTTGATGGGGAATGGAACACTTTGATGGTTACGCAGCCCTCCCAACCCGCAGGTCGAAAGTCCACGTACACAGGATCTTTTCTCTTCCACTAGCCCGAAGAGCTCTCGACAATGGCTCTCCTATTTCTCTTTCAGGAAATCTGCACCCACAAATAACTTCGAGAAATTTCCCCCTTTATACTTCGAGAGATCTGACTTCGTGATTTTGCGAATCCGGTGGTCAAGCGCCTTGTCTCTCAATCTCTGAAACCCGAAAACAGTCAACACTTGACCTTTTCTCTCTCTATTTCAGATTTCTCCTTATCGTGATTTCAGGAGTTTCGATGTCAAGCAACTCGTCCCCTCAACTCCCCAAAACTCGATTTACCAAAACTCTGATGCGCTCGCAAGGTTGAATTTTCAACAACCCTTCATTCCGTTGGGACTTCGGACTTCATGATTTCGTGAATCCTGATGCAAAGATTTTGGGACTTCAATTCACGAAACCCCAAAATAGAAATCCCTGGGTAAATCCAACAGCTCCAGTTGGCTTGAATATATGGCTCTACTTCTCCTGGGCTTGAACCCCTCGGAAGCACTCACCGTAACTCCCCTGCTCCTTCATGAGATCTGACAGATAGAGGGACTTCGCGAATTCTCCACAAAGAATTCCGACCATCCGTCTCTTTCCTTCTCAAGGACTTCTACAACTTTTTACCAAAATGGTTTTCAACGGTACTTAACCACCTATGACACAAACTTGCGACGCTTTCTCAATGCTTCAATGCACAAACTTCATGTGTTTCTCCTCGACAATTTGTGAAGGATTTATCCTTCCTGAGCTTTTCCATGGCTTTGAGTCTTTCAGAAAACTCCTGCTTGCACTTCTTGCGGCAGACCTTCAAACACTTCCAAGTGTTGAACTCCCTTCGACTCTGTGCACTCCTTGCAGCAGCAATCTCTCAATACTTCATTCAGGTTACAAAACTTGAAACTCTACTCAGCCTGTACACACCTTGCATGGCTCCTGTTCCTAGCTGCACTTCTTGAGGGAATGAGAACAAAAGCTATCTTATCTGAGCTTTCAGAGACAAACCTCTAAATCCTTTGTCAACGCACTCCTTGCGGACAATTCAACTGCACTCCTTGTAGGAACTCTTGCTCAGATAGAGAAACAATTGAAACTCATTTCTTACTCTTCCTCTCAAATTTCAAACATTCAACAAGAAATCATTCATACATAGAATAAAAGCAATTGCATGATGAAAAGAGTAAATCATTCATGAGCATAACATTTAAAAATGCATACACAGAGAATATTTGAACACCATGAGTCTGAATCAAAGCCTTTTTATTAATCCAGAACTTTTGTACATGGAATTCGTCTACAGAGCTCTCTTCTTCTTCTCTTCTATGCTCTATGCTCTCAATTGGCATAATCTCATTCTTCTTCTATGCCACAATACACAATGAAGGTGTCTATATCCCATTTCCCTCTTTCATTCTAAACTGTCTAATCTACACATTAAATTCTATCTACTTGCATTAACTATCATAAATGACTTCTAACTACTAAGGATGAGAGCAGATCGCTCAAGGTACGTTTACATTTTACAAGTGTGCCTCCACTTGATGACTTCATTAATGTTTCAAGACATTTTCAAAATTTTCGCTGGGTGCTTTTCCAGCTGTCTTTTATCTTCGTGTTGGCTTGCTTGAGATGCTCCTGCATCATACTCCCTTGCTTGAAAATTTCCATGGACTCCTATCCATAAGCTCGCATATGGTGTGTCCATGCCTTTGGATCTTTGTTTCATTCTCCCAACTGGCGTCTTCAACTGGATGGCTCTTACATTTGACCAAATACTCAAAGTATTTCTTTCACCTGGTCTTCTTGCTAACCCTTTTTTCCAGTATGTGCTCCATCTACGGCTTCTCAGCAACTGGCATTTGCTTTCGCCACTGAAACTCTAGCTGTTCATTTTCTGTCCCTATTTCCTTAGCTTTATATGGGTACAAATCTGAGATATTTAATATCGAAGAAATTCTAATCCCATCGGGTAATTCAATCTCGTAAGCATTTGCCCCAAATTTCTTCAAGACCTTACATGGTCCGATTTTCTTCATTTTTAGTTTATTATATGTTCCTCTCGGGAACCTTTCCTTTATCAAATGTGCTAGAATCAAATCACCAACCTCAAATTGAAGTTGTCTCCTGTGTTGATCTTCTCTGCGCTTATATTCTTGGCTTGAGTTCTGCAATCGCTCCTTCACCTGGCTGTGAAGTTCCTTCATCGCCTCTACGAACTCTTTTGCAGTAGCGCTTCTAGTTTCATTCTGTTCTGAATCTCTCAGCTCATAAATTCCTCTCGGATGCATGCCATAGACAATCTGAAATGGACTCTGCCCTGTGCTTCTGTTAACTAAGTCGTTATAAGCAAATTCCTCCTGTGGTAATATGTTGTCCTACTGGCTATGGTGTTCTATCACCAAGCTTCTCAGCAAGTCTCCCAGACTTCTGTTCACCACTTCAATCTGTCCATCCGTCTGAGGATGATAAGCCAAACTAAATGATAATTTAGTTCCCAGCTTCTTCCATAAGGTCCTCCAAAAGTGTCCTACGAACTTAGTGTCTCGATCTGAAACTATGCTCCTTGGTAAGTCGTGAAGTCGAATGACTTCCTTGAAAAACAGATTCGCAATGTGAGTTGTGTCACTAGTTTTCTGACATTGAATGAAGTGTGCCATCTTGGAAAATCTATCCACCACCACAAAGATTGAGTTGAACCCTCTTCGTGTACTTGACAACCCCTATATGAAATCCATGTTGACTGCATCCCACGGCTTCTCAGGTATGGGTAACGGTTGATAAAATCCTGCATTTTGTTTCTTTCCCTTCGAATGCTGGCAAATTCTACATCTGTCCACGAACCTTTTGATGTATGCTCGCATTCCTGGCCAAAAATATGACTCATTCAACTTTGCGAACATATTGTCGTGACCAAAGTGCCCGACCAATCCTCCACTGTGTTTCTCCTTTAGCAAATTCTCCCTCATGAAGCATTTTGGAATACAAAGTTGATTACCTTTAAACAATAATCCTTCCTGGATCATGTATTCTTCCCCTTGGCTTCTATCTCCGAGAATTGGATTCTCAGCTGCTTCATATGCCTCTTTAAAATCTAGATCATCTCTATACATGTCCCTGAGATCATCAAAACCCAACGTTTTGACCTTGAACTCCTGCAGTAGCAAACACTTCCTGCTGAAAGCATCAGCAACTTTGTTAGCAGTACAAAAAATATGTTTAATCACAAAAGTGAAATTTTGCATATATTCAACCCATTTAACATGTCTTTCATTCAACGTTTCCTGTTGAGTCACAAACTGCAGTGCATGATTGTCACTGTATAAGACAAACTCCTTCAAGATCAAGTAATGTCTCCATTTCTTCAATGCCTGTATAATAGCATAGAATTCCTTGTCATAAGTGGAGTATTTCACTTTCGCTTCATTTAGTTTCTCGTTGAAGTATGCTATTGACTTGTCTTCTTGACTCAAGACTACCCCTATTGCAAATCCACTTGCATCGCATTTCACTTGAAATGTCTTTTGGAAATCCGGCAACACCAGAATGGGTTGTTCCATGATCTTCCTTTTTAACAGATTAAAACTCCTCTCAGCTTATTTTTTCTAGTGAAAGGACTTATGTCTCTTCTTCACTGTGTCCATCATTGGTTAACTAATTCCACTGAAATTCCTGATGAATTTTCGGTAGAAACTAGCCAATCCGTGAAAACTTCTCACCTCAAAGATATTCTTCGGTGATGGTCAATTCTTGATCACCTCCACTTTATCTGGATCCATCCTCAATTTATCTGCAGAAATAACAAACCCCAAATAAATGAGCTCCATCTTCATGAATGAGGATTTCTTCATGTTTATCAACAGCTTCTCCTGTTGTAACCTCTTCATCACTGTAGTTAAGTGTTTCAGATGCTCTGCCATTGTTTTACTGAAAATCAGTATGTCATCTAGATACACAATGACAAATTTTCCGATGAACTCCCTTAGGACTTCATTCATCAACCTCATGAAGGTACTCAATGCCTTTGTTAAGACAAATGGCATAACAAGCCATTCATACAACCCTTCATTAGTATTGAAGGTTGTCTTCCAGTCATCACCTTCTCTCGTGCGGATTTGATGATATCCACTTTTCAAATCAATCTTTGAAAATAAATTTTCTCCACTCAAGCAATCCATCAGATCATCCATCCTTGGCAATGGAAATATGTACCTGATGGTTATCTTGTTGATCACCCTGGAGTCAGTCCACATCCTCCAGCCTCCACCTTTCTTCGGACTGAGTACTATCGGAACAACACACAGACTCAAGCTTTCCCTAACCAAACCTTTGTCCAACAAATCTTGGACTTGTCTTTTGACCTCTTCATTCTCCTGTGGCATCAATCTGTATGCGGCTTTGTTTGGCAAACTAGATCCTAGCATGAGATCAATGTGATGAATCACACTTCTGATCGGTGGTAACGAACGAGGTAGTTCATCCACTACTATGTCAACGAACTCTTCCAGCAGTTCCTAAACCTCTTCTGGTAAATCATCTACCCTTGTGTTGGTCAAAATAATCTTCGGTTTCCTGACCACAATAAATTGTGGTTCTTCCTTCTTCTTAACCTCTGTAAGAAGTTCCTTCCCACTCATGAGAAGTATAATGTTTCTTACTTCAGGTTTCACCTCCTTATCCTTGATTGGAAGCAACATGTGAGTCCTCCCATTCTTCTCTAGGGTGTATGTGTTCATTCTCCCATCATGAATCACATTTCTATCATATTGCCATGGTCTACCCAGCAATAGATGACAAACATCCATGGGAATAACATCATAGAGTATCTTATCATTATATCCTCCTATCTTAAATTCAACTAAACACTGTTTAGTGACAGTTACCTGATGTCCTTTTTTTAGCCATGAAACTTTTTATGGGCTTGGATGATCAATCGTCTCCAGCTCCAGCTTTTCTACCATCTCTGTTGAAACAAGATTATCTATGCTACCATTGTCCACAATGACCTTGCATACCCTGTCCTTGGTTTTGCAAGCAGTCCGAAAAAGTCTGTTTCTTTGCACTGAACTCTCCACCTCTTTCTCTAGTGTCAAAAGAGCTTTTCACATCATCAATGATCTTCTGCCTTCAACATCTTCTACCTCAATATTTTTCCTCTATGCTTCAGCGATGTGAGTCTCACCACTTTCTTTCTTTTTGTCTAAACACTCAAAAGACTTGTGTCCATTCTTTCCACATGTGAAGCATGTTATTACTCCACCTCTTCCTCTTCCTCTACCTCTGGTACGAGGAAAACTATTATTATCAGCATAATCTCCTCTCTGTTCGGTATGCTACCCTCTTTGTTCATCATATTTCCCTCATTGTGAGCTTCCACCTCTCTCAGTTCGAGTCTGAGGTTTCTTCTAGTCCTCCTTGGGTTTCTGATTTTTATCTTGGGAAACTGATTTGCCTTTGGGCTAACTTCTGCCTCTTTGACCCTGCTTTCAGCTCAGCTTCTCTTCCACCTTTAGAGCCATTTGATAAGCATCTTCCACCTTTCAGATGGTTATCATGCTCATCTCATCCTGAATGTCGTATCTCAGACCATTCATGTATATGGCAACCTTTTCATCATCGCTTTCCCGATGACCTGCCCTGATGTTCAGTCTATAGAATTCTCCAATATATTCTTTCACTGTCATAAGCTTCTGTCTCAGGTTTTGCATTCTTTGAAACAGAGTAATTTGATAATCCCTGGGAATGAATTTCGCCTTCATCTTCACGATTGTCCTGTCCCAACTCTTGATTTTCTTCTTGCCTTTGTAGCATCTGCCAGCTTGTAGCTCATCCCACCACAATGTTGCATGTCCCTTTAATCTCATGACAACATGTTTGACCTTCTTGTCCTCTTCGACATCTTCATAGTCAAAATATGTGTCCAGAGCTCTAATCCAGTATAGAAGTTCCTCTGCATCCAGATTTCCCTCATAAATTGGAATGTCCATCTTTGCTCTTACACCCATTCTTGCAATAGCTCTAATCAGGCATTCATTTGCTGCATCTTCAGCTGCAACTTCTTCCCCTTCATGTTCAGCTTCAATTTCACTTTCAGAATCACTAAGATCCCCAACAACGACTGTGTGCCTCTGTGTTGTCTCCATGTCTTCAAGTCTGGCACGTAAATCACGCATTTCTCTTTCTATGGCTGGATCAGGCATCTACCTACCCCTTCTTCTCGATATTCCCTCTCCTCTGGTGGATCGGGTGTTTTCCTGTCCCTTCTCCTTGGCGGCATGGTGAAACTTCCTTTTCCTTGCTACAGAAAGCAAAGAAACCTTTCTGGGCTCTGATACCAAACCTGACGTAGCCCTCCCAACCTATAGGTCGGAAGTCCACGTACACAGGATCTTTTCTCTTCCACTGGCCCGAAGATCTCTTGACAATGGCTCTGTTATTTCCCTTTCAAGAAATCTGCACCCACAAATAACTTCAAGAAATTTCCCCCTTTATACTTCGGGAGATCCGACTTCACGATTTCGTGAATTCGATGGTCAAGCACCTTGTCTCTCAATCTCCGAAACCTGAAAATAGTCAACACTTGAGCTTTTCTCTCTCTATTTCGGATTTCTCCTTATAGCGATTTCGGGAGTTTCGATGTCAAGCAACTCGTCCCCTTGACTCCTTGAAACCTGATTTACCGAAACTCTGATGCGCTCGCAAGGTTGACTTTTCAACAACCCTTCATTCCATCGGGACTTCAGACTTCACGATTTCACGAATCCTGATGCAAATATTTTGGGACTTCAACTCACGAAACCCCGAAATAGAAATCCCCAGTTAAATCCAACTGCTCCAGTTGGCTTGAATCTATGGCTCTACTTCTCCTGGGCTTGAACCCCTCGGAAGCACTCACCGTAACTCCCCTACTCCTTCGTGAGATCTGACGGTTAGCGGGACTTCACGAATTCTCCACAAAGAATTCTAACCGTCCATCTCTTTCCTTCTCAAGGACTTCTGCAAATTTTTACCAAAATGGTTTTCAATGGTACTTAACCGCCTGCGACACAAACTTGCGATGCTTTCTCAATGCTTTAATGCACAAACTTCATGTGCTTCTCCTCGACAATTTGCGAAGGCTTTATCCTTCCTGAGCTTTTCCATGACTTCAAGTCTTTCAGAAAACTCCTTCTCGCACTCCTTGCGGAAAACCTTCAAACACTTCCAAGTGTTGAACTCCCTTCGACTCTACACACTCCTTGCAGCATCAATCTCTTAATACTTCATTCAGGTTACAAAACCTAAAACTCTACTTGGCCTGCACACACCTTGCACAGCTCCTATGCCTAGCTGCACTTCTTGAGGGAATGAAAACAAAATCTATATTATCTGAGCTTTCAGAGACAAACCTCTAAATCCTTTGTCAACGCACTCCTTGCGAACAATTCGACTGCACTCCTTGCAGGAACTCTTGCTCAGATAGAGAAACAATTGAAACTCATTTCTTACTCTTCCTCTCAGATTTCAAACATTCAACAAGAAATCATTCATACATAGCATAAAAGCAATTGCATGACAGAAAGAGTAAATCATTCATGAGCATAACATTTAAAAATGCATACATAGAGAATATTTGATCACCATGAGTCTGAATCAAAGCCTTTTTGTATTAATCTAGAACTTTTATACATGGAATTCATCTACACAGCTCTCTGCTTCTTCTCTTCTATGCTCTATGCTCTCAATTGGCATAATCTCATTCTTCTTCTATGCCACAATACACAATGAGGGTGTCTATATCCTGTTTCCCTCTTTCATTCTAAACTGTCTAATCTACGCATTAAATTCTATCTACTTGCATTAACTACCATAAATGCCTTCTACCTACTAAGGACGAGAGCGGATCGCTCAAGGTCCATTTACATTTTACAAGTGTACCTCCACTTGATGACTTCATTAATGTTTCAAAACATTTTCAAAATTTGCATTAGGTGCTTTTCTAGCTGTCTTTTATCTCTGCGTTGGCTCACTTGAGATGCTCTTGCATCAAATGGACTCTCTGCAAGTGAAATCCCTGATAAAAGCAAGGAAAAAGGACAAGAGGGGATGGGGTTCACATTCTGGAACCTATACAATAGTAGCAGGGTATAAAATCTTCACAACAGTTCCTCATGCCCCCCCAAACCCTACAATTTGGAAAGCCATTTGGACTTCCAAGTCCATTTCGAAGATAGACATGTTTGTCTGGACCCTGGATCATAGAAGCATATTAACTGGAGAAAATCTGAGAAGGAGAGGGTGGGAAGGCCCTTCCAGATGTCCCCTTTGCATTCAAGAGGAGGAAACATCATACCACTTGATGTTGCAATGCCCATTTGCTAAAGAGGTGTGGAATTTGGCCCTCGGTCTGAAGCCGCGAACATTCTCTCTACCCCAAGAGACCAATGCTTTGCTTTGGAACTGGAGCTCTCTTTGTCCATTCCATTTCAACAAAAAATCCCAGCCCAACACCCTCTGGAGAACTCTACCAAAATTCATTCTCTAGAAAATTTGGTTGGAGCGAAACAACAGGATTTTCAGGGAGATCACTTGCAATCCTACACAAGTGGCAATTAAGATAAAGGCCCTCTTTAGAGAAAGTTCCCCCTACTTCAGAAAAGTAAAGAATTTGAGAGGCCTAGAAGCGGAAGAGGAGCAGTGGATCAAAAGTTTCAATCTCAAGGAACAACCATAGAAAAAGGCATCGAAACAAGACATGAAAAATGGGAAATTTGGTTGAAGGAGGAGGAATTCGGGGAGTGGAAGAGCGAAAGGAGTAAGCATCTACTATTCTTTGATAGGGCTCCCAAGGGAAACCCCAAGGCGACAGGAGGAGGAGGGGTCCTCTTGGACCCAGAAGGAAAGATAGAACTATTTTATGCTTGGGGGTTAGGAGTAGATACCAACAACTGAGCAAAAGCTCTCACTCTCTAGCAAGGGTTGAACTAGGCTATCAGTAAGAAAGTCAAAGATTTAGTGATAATAGGGGACTCGAGACTTATAATCCAAGCGTTGATTCTTCATAATCCGATAAAGAAAACAAAGCTCCATCATATCCTGGAGAAAATTCACCTTCTTTTGAAAAGGTGAGAACCTTTCAATTGTTCCATGTTCTTCGAAATTTGAATGAACAAACAGAGGAAGAAGCAAACAAAGGTTCCATCTTGAGCATAAGGGAACTCCAAATCAATGGAATCACATCATATTTTGCAATCCAGTAAGGCCCAGGTAGGCAAGGGGGGGTTACTGATGGTCAACAAGGAAATTGAATTTTCAAGAACGACCGATGGCAAAGAAAAGAAGAAAGGGAGACGTCGATTGAAGGGAAGACATACAAGCCCAGAGATAGGACACACAAAGACAAGATAGGAAGTAGGAACGAGGGGAGAGGAAATAAAATGGGCAATGAAGGATCAGAGAAGGACAAAGATTTGTCACGAGCTTCATGACCAGTGTAAGGTCGATCTGATCGGCTTGATCCTTCAGAATGCTCAGGAGACAACCGAGCCCGACAGGGCAGGTACCAAGATCACAGTTAAAAGCATAGGCCAAGTAGTGAAAGTAAGGGGAAATCTCTCAAGAAGAGGAAGCTCGACAAACAAAGGAAATCACGCATGGTGTATAGCTCAAGGAGCAAGCCGACGATGGAGGAAAGGCTCAAGACTATGGAGGAGGAAATGAAGAGGATTAAAAATATTGTGCAAAATCAAAACAACATCCTTCAGAGTTTCGATACTGAGGTAGGTCGAAGGCTCGCCATGCTAAATGTTGACATCACAAAGACCAAAAACGTCTTTACTGAAGCAGTGGACCAGGTTCGGCATGAACACAAAGACCCAAAGGAGGATTTTGAAACCCGAGTCCTCAAGCTAGAGACCCAACTGGAAAAATTTACCCTAGACTGGCAAATCGAGCACGGTCTGCCCCAGAAGGAGGTTCCAAGGAATTTCGGCCCGTAAAGATGTAGCCAAGCAATACTTCTTCAAATAACTCTGTGAAGTTGACATTTTGTATAGAAGCCACCACATACAACGAGTTTAAAGCTTTATTTGATATACAAGTGTTAAGTTATTGTAATCATAAAGGCCGGTTAGAGCCTCATGAAATCGAACCAGTTGTAACAGCTCCAATGACTTTGTCACTGCCTATTTAAATAAAGATCCATTAACCGTTTTCATCATCATTATATATATATATATATATATTAGAAAAATAAAAATAATTTTCTTTTTCTTGTAAATTATTTACCAAAATATTTTATTTTAAAAATCACTCATTTAAAAATAAAAACTATGTAAAATTTTTAGAAATTCAAATTTTTATACAAACATATTGCTAAACATTTATTATTCTCATTTTTAAAATTAGTATAAAAATTCTTAAATTACTAAAAATTAAAACCATATATATATTTTTAAAAACCTTAGATATCCACTAGTAGAGAGATCATCATAAACTTCCTTGGATTTTCATCCTCCACCTATTCATTTTCACCATAGAATAAATTTCTATTGATTTGAAAAAACACAAAAATAAACATATAAACATTATATATATTTATATATAATATTTATATAAATATATAAATATTATATATATTTATATAAACATATAAAAATAAATACTTGGTTTTGGCTAAATTATTGGGGAATTATGGAAGAAACCATTTTGAAGAATAAATATACTATTAAAAAAAACTTCAAATCAAAATTTAAGGAAAAAATGTGGTGTGATAAAGAGTTAGAGGAAAAAAGAAAATTAAAGTATTATAAAGATGTAATCAACCCTAATATAGAAGATCAAAATTACTTATATGTTTTGTCAAGTGTAAAGAAAAAATAAGCATTGCTAAGATAAGAACAAATTCTCACGAGCTCCATGGTGAAAGTGGGCATTGGTCAATTCCTAAAACGCCATGGGATGAAAGAGTGTGTCACCTTTGCGACACTAAGAAGGTTGAAGATAAAAATCACTTTCTCTTAGATTGTCCAGTCTATACCCATATTAGATCTCATTTTCAAAATATTTATCACACTACCAACCTTCCTAACCTCTTAACTCAACAAAAGTATGGTGATCTTGGAAAGCTTCTCTTAATGCTTTTCAAGCACAGAAATTTTTTTCTAAAGAATCACAAGTAATCACTTACCCTCTTAAAATTTGATAGGTTTTAGTGAAAGTTAATCATCATCATTATATACTCGAAAAAAATAAAATTATATTGATTTGAAAAAACTAAACATATATGCTCAATTCATTTGTCATGTCAAATTCTATAATTACATATCAATTGAATAAATATGTAATAACTTCTATAATTTTATATATTCAAATCAATATATTCAAATTTTATTTTATTTTTTAAATATTTTTTTAAGACAGAGCAAAAATCATACCAGGCATTAAAATCACATCACCATAACAACCTATTAAAATACAATCCTTAAAATTATAAAAAATTTCAAAATAGTTTTATCTTTTATGAAAATGATAATAACCTATGCTTTTTTAAACATTGGGAAATCATTTTTTTATTTTTTTTGGCAGAACCCACCGCCATAGTATTTCTGACCATCTCTTGTCAAAGTACATGTATATGTATAATCATGGAACTCCACCAAGGAGCACAATTTACAGCGATATATATTGGCGTCCAAAGTATTTAGCTTTATTCCTATCTTCCATGGCGTCCAAAGTATTTAGCTTTATTACTATCTTCCATAAAGAGATAAATATATACAAGATACCATGGCCGTAAAAGCTCGAGACATAATTATCTCATGAAATGCATTTTGCAAGGAATGTTCTGCCGAGACAACATATTCAGATAGAAATTAAATTCCAGCCAAGCAGAGTGATTGGTGGACAACAAATTGAAATCAACTAAACTGTTTCACAATGTTCTTGTGCATGCATGCAGAGGCAATTAACCTCATCAGTGATCAGTGCCATCATCAATATTTTTGCCGATTAAAACGTCGGAGAGAGACAGATTTATATCGTGCAATACTTTATTGGTTTTCTCCATAAGCTTCTTGCCACAACATCTGGCTGCCAAATCCCGAAGTTCGCGGATTATGAGATAGTCAGTTGCATCGATGAGTTCGCACAGAGTGGCTATATTCATTTTCATCGCAAACTCATCATCCCACTTAATAACTTCCTGCTTCTCCTCCTCCTGCCTCTTACGCATCGCATCCTTCTCCTTCTTGGGTATCTGTCTATGAAAATCACAATCGTGAAGCGCATGGAATGTGCAATACTCGATAACCTTTTGTAGAATGCTCGTGGAAACGTTCGGCAGAGGAATGGTAGTGTCAGTGCCGACGTCAACTATCCGAGCGTTTATGAGCCCCGAAATCGATGCCACCGCCTCTTCCACCTCCATTATTTCGCCATCCGAGGTCTGCAATCTCACAATCTTCTTACTATTATCATTGCTACTGCATTTTTTCGCCTTATCCATGGCTGCCTTGCTGATGATCTATGGTAATTTAACCCTAATAGCAAAATGCAACATCAAACAAGGTAGTTCACAGCTTATCTTCATTGCTAATTACAATTTACATACAGTTAATTTTCAATATTGATATAATAATAATAATAATCTATTTTTAATTTCAAAATCAAACCAGAAATCAAAGATCTTCTCCTTCCATAAATTTGATTAATAAAATCTACCAAAGTATACATACCCTATCCCTCTATTACACATTATAAATATAATTGATTAATAAAATCTACCAAAATATACATACCCTACCCCTCTATTACACATTATAAATAACATCAAGTTAAATCATTCTTATAACCCAACCAACTCCTCAACATGGATCTCAATGAAAAAAATTTTGTCTTCTGTATCTGATCCAATCAGACTCGAATGGTCCAGGTGGCGGAGCCACCTACAACACCTGGGTCACCTAGTCACTCAAAACCTGACCGTTGGGTTCAGTACGACCAAAAGCATTATTACCTGGCTCACCTAGGCTTGAACGTGTGAATGAGTCGATAAAGATGTGGGCATTAAAGGATATATGCCAGCGTTCTTTGGGGACGCCCAGAACACTGTGTAAACCGTTACAAGTGTAGATTGGAGCAAAAGAAACGTACTGACAGCAAAGGAAGATTCCCGGGAGCGCCCTGGTAGTAGGTTGAGTGCATGAGAATGTTCAGTCAATACACATGGCATTAGGTATGTTCAGATAAAACAGTACGCATTATTCCATAAGAGAAATATAGTATAGTCTGTCCTGTCGCTAGGGTTCACGCTCAGAGATGAAGACAGCAGACAAATACTAGCGCCGGGTCTCCCCATACGCTAGGGTTCACACACAGAGTTTGGCAGCAAGAAACAAATGCGTGGAGTCTCTCCCAAAGCTAGAGCTTACACGCAGCGTTTGGGCAGCAAGGAGCAAATGCGTGGGGTCTATTCCAAAGCTGGAGCTCACAAGCAGCGTTTGGGCAGCAAGGAACAAATGCGTGGGTCTCTCCCAAAGCTAGGGCTCACACATAGAGAAGAAATGTGCAACAAGCTACTCCTTACCCACAACAATTATAAACAAGATGCATAGTAGCAATTAATGCATTACCATCCATTTTAAATAAAATTAAGCATGTGAATTTAAATCAGTCATTCAGTCATTCTTTCAGCATATAGGGAAAAAATTACTAGTGAGACATTTACCTTGGAAATTTAAATGGGAAAACCAACATTCAATTGGTTTCAGTGAGGCTTTTATTATTCAGTAATGGGCATGATTACATGTTCTCTGGTTCAGCTTGGAGTAAGTCTCGACAACATACCTCTTTCTTTTCTTGCCAAAGAACTCTTTCTCCATCTCCAAGAAGTAGCATATAGGAGACATGCCTAGTTGAGGGGATAGGTGGAAGGTCAAGCATCTCCAACCCTTCAGCTTCTCCAAGTTAGGTTCTCCTCCTTTCATTTTTATTTTCTTTTTTTCTTTTATGCTTAGAGAGAGGGTCTATGAAACTTTATCTTTTTAATACATATTTTTTTCCTTTTACAATCATCCACTTCCGTAACCTCACATTTGATGTGTTTTCCTTAGGTTTTGATTGAGAGCAGGTTTGGATGTCGGTCATGATGGTATAGGGCCCTTCATGTTAACAAATCGGTTCCTTCTTTATCCAAAGCCTCAAACCTTACCCATGTCTCGTAAAATCTCGTGCCTTAGCCAATTGTTTCTTGTTCAGAACCAATTTAGATCACACCTCCGCATTGGGAGGCTTTTGGTCCCCAAAAGATGCCAAGGATAGATAAGGGAACATGCTTTCTAACTCATTCCTCTCATATCGTTTTTCCTTCCTTGGAGTTTTTCCTTTGAGACCAATCTGCCACATCTCTTGTCGTCCTCTACTTCTAGAGGGTGTGGTGTGAAGTCTTCAATGGTAGGAAGAGCCTATTGTTCCTCCTCCTCTTGATCCGGCATGGAGGGTTCAAATAATTTCAAATATTCCACATTCACCACCGAGTTGATCTACATATAGGGAGGAAGTCTTAACCTGAAAGCATTTTGTTCAATGATATCAAAAGGTCCATAGCTAAGAGAATTGAGTTTCTTTGTCATTCCCTACAATCGTTCCTTGTGGAGATATAGTGAGACCTTGTCTCCAACACATAATTTTTGTGATCCTCCCTATGGTTGTCATGTCTAGCTTTATATAGTTGTTGGATCTTCTCAAGCTACTCTTGAACCATTAGATGTATTTTCCTGATTTTTTCCATGAATGTGATTTCCTTTTGTTCATCCCCCAATATCCCTTCTTCATCCTATTGCTTCCCATACACAATGTCGAATGGAGAAGGAGGTAAATAACCAAGATAGGTCTTGAAAGGAGACCTATTAGCAGAAGTATGTAGTTCTCTATTGTAAGAATGTTGGATGTATACCAGTTTCTCATCCCAAGCTTCATATGTTTTCTATTGTTGCCTATCAATAATTGTACTAGTGTTCGATTAACAACCTCAGTTTGTCAATTGGTATAAGGATGGAATGTTGTGGAATACTTCAATTTGTTATCCATCATTTCCCAAAGTGTTGTCCAAAATATGCCCAAAATCCTGTTGTCTCGATTAGATATGATGGAGGTTGAAAATTCGAAGTGTACCCAGACATCGATGAAAAATATCTTGATCGCCTCTAGTCCAGAGATTGTCTTCTTACATGGGATGAGCACATACATTTTATGGAAGCGATCCACCACAACAAACAAGTAATCACGACCTCTACGAGTGATAGGAAATCCTCCAACAAAGTCCATGGATATCCTCTACATAGGCTTGGTTGGTATTGGAAAGGGCATGTACAATCCAAGTTTATGGTTGCTTGGCTTGCGCATGCTCCTACATCTACAGCCAATAAAAATACCATTGTAGATTTTCCACAATATTCTTCACATAAAAATTCCCAACAACTCTAGAAGTATGTGCTTTTTTCATCAATTGTGTTGAATTTTCACTATGTTAGGCTCAAGCATGCAGTTTATTTCATTTTATCATTTACTTGAACCATGAACAAATGTAGCTACACAATTTACAAGTGTTGCAATAACCAATATCACAAGAAGAATAATCATGCACAAGAACACAAGAAATATCCCGAGAAAACCCTTCTCAACAAGGGAGAAAAAACCAACAATCCTTTACTATATTCTCAAGAGAATATCCTGCAACCATGAAACCCTAATGCACACAAGAGGGTACTCTACTACCTTGAAACTTATGCCCAAGCGAGGTGCTCACTTCATCCCTAGAATTTTACTTGATAAAATTTACAAATGACAAGTGACTTGTTTTTTTCCTCAATGGGGAAATCACCTTTATTTATACTAGACTGGACAGACCAAAAGTGGTGTCTATTGGCACAATAGGGCCGATCTCAATAACTCATAAAATAATTAATTATTACAATAAACATTAATTATCTTTTACATATGGTGGGGCCAACCTGTACCCTTTACATCACAATTAGGGTTACATGTAAATCTTACTCTCAGACAATATAGAAAGGGATCCACACATCTACTAGTGCTCGGCCACTAGGGACACGTCCACCTATGCTCATCCATAGGGACGTCCTACTCAACAGATCTCTATCTCACTGAGTCCACACGAGAATCATTTGGAGTACCATCTCAAGCCTGACTCAATTGAGTCCACAAGGCAAGAGACCACACATCATAAAAACTCAGTCCAGAGTCTAACGGACACCCATCACATGGGAACCTTCACCCCACATAGGGATACACATCGTTTCATCTCAATATAGAGAGGAACGACACACCCATCTCATGGGAATCCTCACCCCTCACAGGGGAACACATCATCTCATCTCAGTCTAGAGAGGAATGACACATCCATCACATGGGCACACCCAACACATGGGCTCTCTCACAGGTTGACTCAACTCAGTCTCAGATGAGAACATGTCCTGGAAGATGTCTCACAGAGATCTAATCATCAACACTCCCTCTCAACTAGGAAGGCATTCTCCACCAAGTCAAGTCTCTCACCAAAGTACATGAACTTCGTCTTGGAAAGAAGTTTGGTGAAGATATCTGCAATCTTCTCATGTGTAGGAAGGTATTACATGTGTAGTTCTTTCCTCTGCACCATGTATCTGATATAATGATAGTTTATCTCAATGTGTTTCGATTTATCGTGAAACACGGGGTTCTTAGATATATTCACACAACTCTAGTTATCACAATGAATAATGGTAGGATGCATCTCATGATCAAATAAATATGTCAGGAGCTTTTGAAGCCACACTACTTCGTGGACTACCAAATTCAATGCTATATAGTCTGCTTCTGCGACACTCAAGGCCACAGAGCTCCATTTCCTACTGCACTACAAAATCATGGCAAACCCCAAGGTAAAACAAAAACAGGATGTGCTCTTCTGGTCCACTGTGCTCCTTGCCCAATCTGCATAGGCATATCCCTGCAAACTCATGTCTACATTGGAGGCATATTTCAGGCCATATCCAACTGTTCCTTGTAGATATCTCAATACATGTTTTGTTGCTATCCAATGAGTTTGTCTCGGTTGAATCATGAGCTGACTAAGTACATTCACTACATATCATATATCAAGTTTGGTGTTAACCAGATACATCAATGATCCAATCAATTGTTGATACAAATAAAGATCAATCTTGCCTAAATCAATATAAGCATCGTTAATTTTCTTCAAATCCATCACCATCGATGTAGGCATGGATTTTCATTCTATCATACTGAACTTCTTCAATATCTCCACTATATATTTTCCTTGACTCAAGAAAATCTCATTAGTCCTCTCCCATACTTCTAGTCCCAAGAAGTAGTGCATCATACTATAAGTTTTAAACCTGTGAAGTAAAGAAATGCATATAGATTCTTAAGAAAAACAAAATTCAATCAATGGCTCATGCACAGAGTACACAGAGATTTTATACCGAAAACCCTCAACCAGAAAAACCTTTCTTATATTCATTATATCAAATTTCACCATTCACCATACAATATATATACAATGTTTTTAGGTATTCCGTAGATACCAAAACTCTTCGAATGATAAGCTGGGGTTTTTTCCAGGAAGATTGCACTCTGACTGTCACAATCTAATCTCACTGCTTGTTGTACCAACCAAATACCTGAACACAGTCTTTGTAACCATACTGCTTCATTTCTTGCATGAGTGTCTACCATGTATTCAGCTTCTATAGTTGAGAGTGCCACTACAACCTGTATTTTTCTCATCCAACTGATTGCTTCTCCAAATAGGTTAAACACATACCCACTTGTAGATCTTCTACGATCCAGATCTCCAGCCCAGTCTGCATCAACAGAGACATGTATGTCTAGCACTCTGTCCAATCCTGATCTTCCTTGGTAGCACAATCCATAACTGGTAGTGCCATGAAGATACCTTAAGACCCTCTTTACTGTTGTCCAATGCTCCTTCCTTGGTTTTGACATATACCTGCTCAAAAATCCCACTGCATGTGCAATGTTTGGTCTAGTACAAACCATTGCATACATCAAACTTCCAACTGCACTAGCATACAGAACATGGGACATGTCCTCTTCTTCTTCTTGTGTCTTGGGACACTGATCTGTAGATAACTTTACACCTATAGGAATAGGAACCTTGACCGGTTTACTTCGATGCATATTAAACCTCTGCAATATCGTCTCAACATATTTTCTCTCATTCAACTAGATTTTCCTATTTGCACGATCTCTTTTAATCTCCATTCCCAGAATGAAGTTAGCATCACTGAGATCCTTCATGTCAAATTTGGAGGATAATTGTGATTTCACCTCCTTGATAACATCCATGTTATTTCCTACTAACAACATGTCATCAACATACAACACTACATAAATGAAGTGATTACCAACCTTCTTGGAATATACACAGTGATCAACCCTGCTTCTTACAAATCCCAATCCAAGGATGTATGTGTCAAACTTTTTGTACCCCATCCTAGGTGATTGCTTCAAACCATATAGTGACTTCTTTAGCTTACAGACCATCTCTTTCTGTCCCTTCACTACAAATCCTTCTGGCTGCTTCATGTAGATTTCTTCTTCCAGATCCCCATGTAGGAATGTTGTCTTCACATCCATCTATTCCACTTCAAGATCAAAAGAAACAACAATAGATAAACGAAATCTAATAGAATTTAACTTAGCAACAGGAGAAAAAATCTCACCAAAGTCAATTCCCTCTACCTAAGAATAACCTTTCGCTACTAATCGAGCTTTGTATTTCTCCACTTTAGCTTGTGCATTAAACTTCTTCTTAAACAACCATTTTCTACCAAAAGATTTTCTTCTAGCTGGCAACTCAACTATATCCCATGCCTCATTCTTATCCAAGGCATCCATTTCTTCAACCATTACCTTCTTCCAGAATTTACTATCCTCTGAATTCACTGCTTCCCTAACAGTTATGGGATCATCATTAGTAATATATAAAGAAAAATTGGAATGGAAATAAGGTGGACTATACATTTCTGGTTGCCTTTTATCTCTCACTAATCTCCTCAATACTGGGGTATGAGGTTCTTCTTCTTCCTCTTCTTCATATGATTCATATTTTGCATCATCCAACTCAAGCTCTATTTTCTTAGGTTCATCTTGCATTGGTAGGAATTCCTGTTTGGACACATCTTTTACCTATCTGAAAACAACATCTCGACTATAAACAATCTTCTTGGTTTCTGGGTTCCAAAGTTTATAACCTTTCACATCATTTTTATAACCAATAGAGATACACTTTTCAGCCTTTTTATCCAGCTTACTCCTATTTTCCTTTGGAACATGTACATAAGCATCACAACCAAACACTCTAAGTTGTTGAAGAGAGGGTTTCTTTCTATACCATACCTCGTGTGGATTTTTATCATCCAATGCTGATGAAGGAAATCGATTGACTAGGTAACATGTTGTACCTACTGCCTCTGCCTAGAATTCTTGTCCTAACTCGACACCGCTGAGCATGCTCCTTGCTTTTTCCATCATTGTCCTGTTCATCCTTTCTGCAACTCCATTCTGCTGAGGAGTGTATGGAGTATTCTTCTGCCTTGCTATACCACACTTCTTATAGAATTCTTTGGATTCATTTCCGAAGAATTCTCCACCATTATCTATTCTCAATACCTTTATTTTCTTCTCTGTCTGATTTTCTACCAGAGCCTTAAACACTTTAAATTTATCACTCAGATTTATTTCTAAGAAAATAAATCCATGTGTTCCTTGAAAAATCATCTATGAATGAAACATAATACACAGATTTACCTAGGGATGGAACATGAACAGATCCAAACACATCACTGTGTATCAACTCTAAGATCCCCTTTTCTCTTGTAGCACCAGATGGGAATCTTACTTGATTCTGTTTACCATATATGCAATGTTCACAGAAACCAAAATCCAGAGTGCAATTAGACATACCTTTAACCATGCCTTTATTGTGTAGTGTTCGAAGGCCCTTTTCTCCAATATTCCCTAGTCTTTGATGCCACAACATGGTCTTCTTTTCAAGGATGGTATTGGTCTTTTCTTATTTATTTTTTTTCTCAAGGACAACATAACTGTTACACCCATTAGTATAAGTGCTTCCCAACAACTTGTATAGAGTTCCCCATCGAACTCCCCTCATCAACACCATTGCTCCTCGTACCATCTTGCAAGTGTTCTTTCCAAATACAGTATCCACTACTGCATCATCCATATTGCTTATAGATATTAGGCTCCTGGTTAGTTTTGGAATGTGCAGAACCCCAAGGAGAGTTATAATCCTTCCATCTTTTAGTAGAAACTTAACGCTTCCATGTCCCAAGATTTTTGTTGTCGAGTCATCTCCTAGGAATACATCACCACCGTCGTATTTTTCATATTTAGAGAACCACTCCCTGTGAGGAGTCATATGGTATGACACACCTGAGTCGATCAACCATACATCATGGTCTGCATGCGTACTTGTAGATGCCAGATAAAAATCACCTCCTTCTTTAGTGGAGGTTTTTTCCTCTGTGGAAGAGGTACTATCAGATCCCTTTGGTTTATCAACCTTCTTAGACTTGCAATCTTTCTTATTATGCCCTATTTTACCACTCTTCCAGCATTTCCTCAAATATTTCCTGGAGACTTAGATCTACCTGTAGATTTAGATCTCCCCCCAGAAGGTTTACCAGGATTCCTTTCTTAGGTACGACCTCTTACAAATAAAGCATATGTGCTATGACTATCCATTCTTTTCCACCTCATCTCTTCAGATAATAAGGATGAAATTACATCCTCATACTTTAATGTAGATTGAGTGGTACTACCAATTGCTATAACCAGATTATCCCAAGAGTCTAGAAAAGAACATAACAAAGTAGTACACTTATCTTCTTCTACAATCACAATATTAACAGAGACAAGTTGACTTACCAGAGTATTAAAGTCATTTAGATGTTCTGTCATAGAATCTCCATCTTCCATCCTAAGATAATACAATTTATTTCGAAGAAACAACTTGTTTACCAGGGACTTTGATTGATACAAATTCCCCAACTTATCCCATAGTTCCTTGGTTGTAGATTCTCTCGAGACATTTGTTGAGCACATTTTTATGCTTCCATTTTGCTCTATAAACCACACTTTTTCCTGTATATTCATCCATTTTGCCTTCATTTCATTCCATATTTTCCATGAAATAGCATATGCAAGGTATATTTGTCATTCTTTAGCTTAAGAATTGAGTTTTCTAAA
>CBVK0100465025.1:0-15086 GCA_900067695.1 Picea abies | reverse complement strand
ATCGAGGAGATTCATTTTGGGGGCTCAATAATGCCTTTGGTTATCATTGATAACCTAGATCTCAAAAAACCTTCATTTGGGCCCTCAAAATGCCCCCGAAAGTTAAAACCTACTAAAAATAGTAAATTGTCCAAATTGCCAGAAAGCCATTTTGAGCCATTTGGAAAAGGTGGGTGGCCACTGATATTTACCTGGATCAAAGTTTCACCCAACCTGAGTCGGCCTTTCTACAGTTTGTCTCTTTCCCTCATGCCCAACCATCCTGAAAGTCCAATCAAGTCCTTATTCGAAATCACTGAATTTATTTGCCTGATCATTGAGATCCTCTTGTCTTTTCCCGACGATTCGTCGAAGACCTCTGGCTATTGAATTCGTACACTCACATTACACTCCTACCCAAGTTTTGAATATCTTGAACTTGTTGCTCAAGCTCTGAAGGCCTCATCTCCAGCCATCGAGTATCATTGGCTTCTCGAAGATGGATACTATATATGTATATCTTTGATTTCGAGATGTAGATCTGTTATGTATTTCTCGTGGCTACGCTTTATATAGTTATATGACATGGATCTGCAGTGTATTTTATTGGCATCCATGATTTATTTCATCCCGAGAATGGGTATGCCTACCTCAGAGAGACAATTATTATTTTTGCAGATGGCACCTCCCGAACTCTAGTTTCGGGCTCACTCGCTTTGTACATTGTTGAAGATTTTGTAATGTATTTCGGACATTAGATGTTGTTCTAACCTCACACATTAGGGGGCATCTGTTATAACCTGGCACTTGGCCCTCTTACCTTCTATTTTTTCCAAGCCATCACTGAGTTTCTCTTCTTAAAAACTCATTTTTTGAAGATGTACATGCCCTACACCAATACTTTCCGTGTACATACACTTGCTACACCACTACAGCCTGTGTGCATACACATTTTGCACCACTACAACCTGTGTATACTTGCAAAAGTTGCAAAAATTAAAAATTTGCAAGGAATTCGTTGAGATTACGGGCTATTGGGTAGTTTCCCAACTAATCCACTGCCTATAGCCCGTCACCCAACTAAATAACCATCCTTTTGTCATATAAAATGAGGTGTTGGGGTCTCATTCTAGATCTAAAAATAATAATAATGAAACTCTTCCCATTTCACATCCCCTCCTTGCCCGAAGCATTTGCAGCCTTGTTGTGAGAATTGCTTCAGAATTCCTCATTTTTCCCTTTTTCCTCCATCATAACCCAATCCATTTCCCAAGAAGAAGGTTGAGAGGAGAAAGATACACAAAGGTGCAATTGGATCTTGGTGAAGAGGATCCTAGACCAGGTTCGAGGAGTAGTAGTCGGCACTGGTTGAAAGTAATCATTGTATTATCAATAAAAGAAGTACTTTTCCTGTCCCTAAATATGATGTGTTGAATGTTTGCATTTGATTTATGTTTTTATTATAACATGTAACCCTTATTTATGTATGAAATGTATGCTTATATTTCTCTGTTTATCTATACTTGAATGCAAGCCAGCCTTGGGAGGAGGTTTGCAGTCAGCGAAGCCTTCAAGCACGAGAGGATCTACACCGAACGCGGAGTAAAGGTACAACTACCGGATCCTTCTCATTTTACTTTTCTTGCATAAGTCTGGGGTATGTTTGGGGTATTTAGAGAAGTAGGATACTTTTAAACGGTTATTGATCTACCTACATTGTAAACCCTGGTGTAGCCATAGGGGGGGTTTTCCCGCTAGCACCCAGGTGTGGGTGAACCATGGTAACTCTATGTCGAATTATGTTGTGGAATGGTTATTCATGTTTTTAATATGTTAGTTCATGTCTATATGAAGTTAATTCCTTCTTTTACTATGATGAATGCTTATCTTTATTGATAACATTGATAGATTCATGCACATTAATATTAATTGTATGTTTAACTGCTAAATGATAGAAATATAGAATGAGATGCATATAGAATCAAGTAATGAAGTTAGGTTAATTAGGATCTAATACATGAAAGGATATTTTAGATATGACAGAGAACATCTCCCTTCTTTCTCTCACTGCTACAAAATCTTGGTTCCTACAATCCCCATAAGGATACCTCGGGTGAGACTTCGCCTGCATGTAGGTGATGTTGAAATGGATGCTATCTATAGGGTTTTGTTCGACTAATTACCTTGAAACCAGGGTCTAGAACCTTCCCTTTCACGTGCGCCAACAAATGGTTCCATTGTCAGGACCCGGAATATGAAAGTGAGGGAATGTTTTTGAGACCATCGAGGAAAGAAATAACCAAATTGTTGCAGAAAAAAGAATGATAATTTGTGCAGAAGAAGAATAAAAACCCTTGCTTAAAAAATAAGCAATGGTTGCAAAGGTATGTGTATACAGAATTGCATGAGGTCTTTTTTGGTGAATTTCCTAATATTTTAGCAAAATGGACAGAAATATTTGTGGAAAATACTAGCATACATAGAGTAGTTGCACCAAAGAACTGGAATTCTGAACTAGTGAGACGAGTGGACGCAGTAAATAGGACATCTTGTGCAATGGACTTTTTGGTGGAAAATATATTGGGAGGATACATAACATAATTTTCCATAGACTGTACCCAAGATTACAATGTTTCATAAAGAGACATCTTTAAAGGTCCACGAGGAATATTCATAAGGGCATTACCTACCTCGATCAAAATGTTTCTATGTGATAAAGAAGTGATTACAATGGAGTCAGATAGCTAAGAAAATTTACACACATGGAGGAACTGGGTTTTATTGACCAAGCATTGAAATAAGGGTAGGAAAATGGATAGAGGAAAGGGAGACTGAGAATGAAAGAGAAAGAAGAAGGGATATTAAAAGGAGTATATGAATTTGGAGTTCTGCCTAGTGGGAGAAGGTAAAAGAAGTTTATAACAACGGCTAGGGAGAGAGAGAGGTGACTAGGGAGAGAGAGCAGCACAATGACTACCCAGAACATCACACATACATCCATATCATAAAATTACTACATATAGAGGGAGAAGAGGAAGATATCCAGTTCAGTCCAGTCACAGAAGAGCTAGTAAGTCATTTTTGAGACAAGTCCTAGTTCAAAACAACAACCTCATGGACGTCGCCTGAATCTGAGACAAAGTTCGAAGATCTTTCCAAAGCATTGATAATCAATACATAAAGTCATATCATCAGTATCTAGAGTAGTGGTAGTGGTACATGTAGTTAGACTCAACCAGCATCACCGGGAAGGGGTCCTACAACCAACAACATGGCAGGGGTAGATAATACACTACGATTACTAGAGTTTAAAGGAACTGGATTTAAGGATCCAGAACAACATTTTTTCATATGTGAAACCATATGGGATGCAAATAATGTCAACAATGATGATGCAAAGATACCACAGTTGGAAATAACATTTAGAGGCCATCCACTCATATGGTACATGAATTTGTAGAGTACCAAAATGCTAGGTCAAACGAGAACTTTGGAAGAGATTACACAAGCTCCATTAAATGAATTCAATAAACCAAAATCAAAATCCCAATACATTATAGAGCTTAAGGAGATCAAGAAAGTACAAAATGAGTCAGTATGGCAGTTCAATCAGAGATTCAAGGATGTGATGGGAAGGTTAACATTTCAATTATCTGATCAAAAACATAGAGAGTGGTTCATTGCAGGCTTGTTACCTCACATCCATAGTCCTTTAATACAACAAAAGGTTGTGTCTTCATCCAAGGCGCTGGAAATTGCTATGAAATTGGAAGCCTCTCCGATCGGAGACAATATCGGAATGGCGCTAATACAGAACCAATTAGATGCATTAACAATTTAGTTGGAAGAAATTACAAAGGGGAAATAGAAATGGAAACATGAATGGTGCACCAAATGCAGGACGGAAGGTCACCACAAAGATGAATATCCAAAATTTGCAGAGTACTTAGTAGTTGGAGTGCCAAACCTGCTACTATGAGGAGGATACTGCGTGACATGCAAGAAGTGGGGACATAACCCCCACGAGTGCTAGATATTACAAAAATATAAACATACCCCAAGAAGATTATTGTAAATTAGTGGGGCATGAAGACAAAGATTGTTGTGCATTTGATATAATGAGGGAGCGCACGACAAAAATGTATAGGATTCAGGAGAAAAATGTTGCGACAGAAGGAGGTGGGAAGTATAATACTCCAAGAGGATTTAATCAAGGAAAGCGAGGAGGATTTAGTAGGGGGAAAGGTTGAACAAACTTTGGGCGAGGAGGAAGAGGCCCCATAATGTGATATAAATGTAACCAACTAGGACACTTAGTGTGGGATTGTCAAAATCCCTACACAACATGTACTTATTGTCGAGCACTAGAACATGCGAGAGAAGACTTCCCAAAACTTCTTGTAAAATGGAAGGCCGGAGGGAATAAAAAAAAAACCCCAAATAATCAAAATATATCCATCAAAATCGGGATGAATGACCCAAAATAGCAGTCATTACACGTGGAGGAACCAAAATAGGGATGGATGCAACCAACACAAATAAATTGGTTGAGTAGTGGGTAAAGAAATTATAAGCACCTACAGGAGCATTTGACCCGCAAGAGAGAAGGAGACCTATAAAAATAAAGGAAACAACTTGTGCGACAGGAATGGATAACATCCACATTAGCTATGCCACCTATGGGGGATATGCATCTCACTAATGACCAGATCATGACCAAAGGATCACTGGAGAAGGTAAGCACCTTAGGAAAAAAATTTCAAAGTTGCCTCGAGTTGGTTGAATATGAAAAGGAATTGCATACATTATTCTCTATGATTGATCACTTCTCTCAAGGAAAGGCAGTCCCTACTAAAAGGAAAGTAGTGAACTAGTTATTATGCAAGAAAAGAACCAACAAAGAATTTAGGTTCAACGCACAGATTGGCGAATATGACATAGGATATGTGATCTTAGACTTAGGGTATGACATGAACATGTTACCTAAGAAGACATGGGAGATTATGAGGAAACCAAAGTTAGTGTGGTTACCCATCCAATTGAGACTAACAAATCAATACAAAATAGTACCTATTGGGAGATTGACAAGAATACTTGTGAATATAGATGGAGTGCGCAGTGTCAAAAATTTTGAAGTTATCGATATTATGGAAAATATACAACCATATCCAACATTAATGGGACTGGAATGTGCCTTTGATACCCAAGTGATTATCAACTTGAAAAGGCGTGAGATGCTATTTCAATTCAGAGACCTCAAAGTAACTTCACCCTTAAACCCAAAAGAAGGAATGAGGTACATAGAACAAGCACAAGGTGATGGAATTGATCACCTATAAAACATGATTGTGAGGATGGAATATTATGTTAACCCCACTATAGACAGAGCACTGAGTTGGTAGAGCATCAGTTTTTGTACATCAAAATCAGAAGAAGGTCTATAAAATTGGCAGTAGAGGATGCATGAAGTCTCAACACAACAATGTGCATGCATGAAAAGGTCATTACAGTGGATTGGATTAAAATTGTGAAACCCATCCAAGTATGACAACTTGATAGATATAGAAACATACGTACCAAAATTTGAGGCAAAAGTACAAGAGAAATATAGGCTACTAGAACTGGATGTAATACTAAAGGCTACACCAACCAATTCATGAGAAACACAAAAAGGAAGCATCTAAGACTGGAAATAGTGTCAGAGACTAATCCAAATAACATTTGATACTAGAGAAGGAGACATGATGCAGATGTTGGAGACACCGATCACACTAAGAGGTGGGGTGAATCAGTGTGAGGGTTATTTTTACACTTCTCACAAAACATCAGTTAGCAATCACCATTCACAACATCATTACTTATTATATCTCAATTACATACATTAACAAGAAAGAGCTATCCACCATCACAATAAAGAACACAAGGAAGACCAAATATAGGTATAAGTTTCTTCTGTCTTACAAACTACAATATTTGGGGTTTTATCAGCACCAACTGAAATAGAGCACCAAATCCAAGAGATCACCAACTCACAATGCAAGACCTAGCCTACATATCTAAGCACCAACTAAGATGTGAGGAATCCAACCCTCAAGTACAAGACTCAGCTTGTAGGCAAAAAGAAATCTGTCAAATTGTATCAACAATCTATACCAATACAAGTGCATTAACTATGCACAACCTATCACAAAAACCTGTCACCTCAACCTATATCATCAATATCATCATCCAAATCTGATCTATAAATATGTAACATACCTGGTTTATGTGATCATAGACATGCAAACCTTCCTTTAACTTCAATAACAAGAAACTAGCATTTTCATCAAACTTTACTTTAGTCTCACATGACTAATTTTGGATTAGTGATCAAACCTAACTTGAAATAATCATAAATATGTAATTGCATTGAACAAAGGTCTTAAAATGGTAAACAATGTTATTCAGTGTCTTTTTTGCGATTCCTCCAAGTTTCACTGCTTGGAACCTCCCACAAAATGAGTTATACCAAAAATGGCATACCTTGTTGAATTATGGTTTATTCTAGAGAGTGAACTTCTAGAGCATTCCATACATGGAATATTCTCTGCATGGATTTGAAAATGGTACAAAACACACTACAGACTGTCCTCTAACTATTACATTTTGTCTTACTGGATTTGGATCTGTTACGAAGAAGCTATGACGTTTTTACCCAAAACACCTTTTTTAGACTAGTTTCAGGACTAGCCATAAACCCTATTTTCCATGGCATTTAACTCCCAAAATAAAACGACCCACAAGATAAAATTTGTATCACAATTACTTGAATATGTTGTCTCAACATCCTCTATATTTCGTTGTCTCGGTCATTCTAGAAAAAACGTTATTTTGAAAATGGTGAGATGACCTGTAAATAACATACCTTAGAAAGCACCATCAAAAGACTTTATCCTCCCTTGAATTTCGGCCTTCATTCGTTCACCTTCCCTATGAAATTAGCCTTAGATCTCCTTTGGTCACCTCAATTTATATATTCAATATGCTCAATGGATACTAATGGGAGACCCTTGCTATATTGTTTATACTCTCCAAGTAGCTTCCTCCAGAAGTATCCACTTAACCACTTTGTCCACTTAACCACTTTGTCCACTTAGCCACTTTGTCCACTTAACCAAATTTGTCCACCTAGCCACTTTGTCCATCTAACCACTTTGTCCACTTAGCCACTTTGTTCACTTAACCACTTTATCCATAAATAGTAAACTCTCCAATTCTAGTTGCAACTAATTTATTTTTAATTGTTTTCTTGTTGCAACCACTTAACGCATGACTAACCACTTTGACTGGTCAACTTCTTCTAGGAGATTCTAGAATAATTTGACTTCTTTGACCTTATAGAGGCTTCTATATAACTCATGAGGGTTCTCCAATTTCACCTGGCCATAACTCTCCAACCATGAGGAGTTATGTGACGTTCCACATATCAACAAAAACGACATGAAATATATTATCCATATGGAATAGTTTCTCCTGCAAATTCATTGATATTCATTACATTATTCCTTAATCAAACTTGGGCTCCCTAACCACACTCCTGGGATACCTCACCATTTGGGCTTCACAAATCGTCTTCACGTGATGGATTTCATCATAAGGGGACCACTTTGAGAAATTTATCCAAGAGCGTCTTCCCATGAGGGGTTTCACTGTAACAACCCTGGTTAAATGGATGCATAGGGATTATTAATTATAATTAATTTGATAATCTGACTATCCTAATATGTTAGTTAAACAATAATTATTTCTTAATAATATTAAGTAATTAATTATTTATTAATTACTTCTTCATATCTGTCAATGATTAATTAATTAATTAATTGACTCATTAATTATTTAAGTAAAGAATTAAAGGGGTTAATAATTTAATTTATTTTATTAAAGACTTACGTATGAAGGGGGGGAAAGAAACATTAAATGGAAGGGATAAGATAATAAATAAGGGGATAATATAGTAAAGAAGGGGATAAGGTCATAAAGGAGGGGATAAGGAAATTAATGACGAGGGAAGAGTCCTACGGGGAAGGGGGATGAGAATAGGGGGAAGGAAGAATTATGGAGGAGGGGAGACTGTAGTTCTATTTTTTTGGATTTTCTGGTTCTGTTGTTGGGTTTTGCAGTTTTTGGTGAACCATTTCAGGGAGCACCAAGTTGTTGGGGGTTTTGGGCACGGGGGCTAGGATTCCTTTCGGTTTCCTGGAGCTAGGGAGCCGAATAGGCTGCTCCTAGTTTGTTGGGAGGTTAGTCGGTTTGGACAGAGTTGTTCAGTGCATCAGGCTAGACAAGGCAGCAGGGAAAGGACAACAATATCGACGAGAATTATCATCAGAAGCGGGTATTTTATTTATGAATTGCTGAGTTATTTTCATGCTGTAGATAAATGTTAAATTCTGCTAAAATATTATATGCTTATTTGAAGCTCAATTAATTATTTACGCACTCAAAGAATTCTATGTTTGAAATTAAAATTCTATGTTAGAAATGTTATGTGTAGTTGTATGGATTTTTTTAGGCTTGTTTATTTTTGGGTCTCTACACATGGTATCAGAGCCCTGGTTCAAAATCTAGAGCCAAGGGCCTACCTACCCACCCAGAAATTTAAACAAACCCCACCCAGAGTTTAAACACTTATGTTTAGTTATAGTGAAACCCTAAAACCCTTAATTAGATGAAAATCCAAGCTCCAGCTCCAGTCCCACCTAGCCTGCAAGACAAAAACACATTTCCTTTGTTAGTTATAAACAATATGCCCATAATATTCTACACAGTGGAAGTATTAAGTGAATTTTAATGCTAGCTTCAATTAAACAAACAAAGAGTTGTGTTGTGTTACTTCTAATGTTATTTTGCTCTCATTATGTTAATCTGCACTTTGAAACCCTGTAGACTATAGCTGCATCAGATGATTAGAAGTGTATTTTTCATAATTTTAATTGTATGGAGATGAAAAGAAATATATTAAAGATCTATATAAATAAAGAATTTTGGCTAGAGCCATTTCTAAATAATGATTTTAAAACCCAATCCATGAAAATAAATTTTAATATAAAATACAAGGAATGTTACAAGATTAAATGCACCATCTACTAGTTGAATTATTTTCTTCCTTTTTAAAATATAGAGAATCACAAAATCAGTATCTACCCCTAATAGCTATTTGAAAAACTACAATCAGCTACAAGTTGAAGCTACTCGGGATGGTTGACTGTGCGGTCCACATACGGGAGGTTATTACATGTGGTTGGCTCCACAAATATAGTCTCTAGGCTCAGAAATTCATCCGTGCACTGCACGAACCCTGTAATCTCTATGTAGTCACAAGTCCAATTTTGTTGATCTACGCCCTTAACAAGTCCAATTTTGACAACACTGATATGTACTATGCCCCACCTGAAAGGCATGTAAAAACCAGGCGAGGCCAGGTGTAGGTCTTGGGGAAATATTTAAAAATAGATAACCCTCAGACCGGGTCCCTAAGATAATGTAAGTTTCTGATATACAACATGGCCCCAACACAGGGAGTGTTTTTCGAAGTAATTTCTAATAAACAAACAAAAATATATACATGAAATAGTCTCTGCACAAGATGGAACAAGACAGTAAAGGGCATGGTCTCTGGATCACCGTAGCCAGCAAGTACCCTTTATTTTTGGTTGGGTTAAAGGGGTCGATGACAGGGGGTTGTCGATGATCGTGGATGTGGTTTTCAATTTCAGTAAGACCATTGTTGTTGGTGACACCACCATCCTTATTCATAATATCCTTGATATTTCCAATTCGAATAAAGAAATCAGTAGTAGTGCAAGTGATGAAATTACCCTCGATAATCCTTCTCTTCTTTTTGTTCCTCTCCTCCTCTACCTTGTTGCAGCAACAACACCCTACTGCCTCAAAAGTTGATGACATGAAACGCATGAGGGAATCTCCTACGATGCCACCGATTATAGCAATTGCACAAACTAACACCAATTCCTCGGATGGGTCAGGCGGTAACAAGTCCATGAGAATTGAACCAATGACAATTGGAAGAAAAACCGAACGCTATGTTTTTATATATGCCCTGTAAGTAAATATTATAGGAAACATTTTCTTCCCAGAAATGAAACTACTGTGAAAAGTACGGAACCAGATATTACAGTCAAGGCCACTTTACAGTAACCTGCGTCTTACCAATTTTTTTTATATATATAAAAAATTAATTCTCCAGCATATTGAAATTAAGTACTAGGTTCGAATTAAAGTGCCAAAATCTTCAAATGCCGTAAACTAATAGAACCATTAACGGATATCATATGATAAACCAAAACAAAAAAAATACACCAGATTAGCGCACCAGCCAAACTCCTTTCCAGAGCTCGAGATGGAGCGCCGAGAAGAGATCCCACCAGGGGCGTAACGAGTGCACTACAGGTCTACAAGCTAACGCCCAATGCCAGGGCCAAAAAAAAAGAACCATTAATTAAATCAAAATAAAAAAATATAAATAATAAAAATGTTTTGGGCCCAACAATCTACCCAAACTCGAGTTTAGAGGTTTGAGTATTCCACATTGGACACATGCCCATTGAAAACATATATCCAGTGCCACCGCCATAGCAAAATCCATAAAACAGCACAACCTCTGAAATGGTTCTGGCAACAGCCAAGCACCTACCATATAACATAAATCCTGTGCCAAACACCAAGCTATCAAGGAGGAGGAGCCCACGATGAATCCTTTGTGCAAAACTCCTTTGAAAAAAAAAAAAAATACAAGCCAACGCCCAAACGCACAAGCATCAGGTTGAACAAGCCACGGCCAAGAGAAGAGCCTACAAGAGGCATTTTCTCTTGCACTATACGTCAAGTCGAGCAAGCCGAGTGCTTAGCCAAGATGATACGAAACGCCCAAGCACTGAGCTGAGAAGGAAAACCGTGTTCCGGAATTAGAAAACGAAGGAATGAATTCGGGGTTAGGGTTTTTTTAGGGTTTGTATAGCCTTCTATTTTTACGATTATTTTATTTTAGGTTTGGACAGCCGGGAAAAAGAGGGAGGGGGCATGTGGGCCTCATGTGAGGTCCCACGATGCCCCAGGGTTATTTTTTATATAGATATTTGTATATATATTTATATATTAATAACTTTCAAAACGAATGTAATTATAAAACATAAATTAATATTATTTTAAAATAACTTATTATTATTATTATTATTATTATTATTATTATATTTGTTTTCTTTTTAAAATATTTACTTATTTGAATTCATTAAAATAATATAACTTAATTAAGTTAATTAGGCTTAATTAATGTATAAGTAGAAAAATTTATAAAATATTGTTTGACTCCCTAAGAGTCGAACTCGTGACCTCCAAGAAGCCCAAAGGCCCCACACATTCACACCAACCACTACACCACACTATGGGTCTTTAATTTAATAAGAAATTTGATAATGTATGAGGGTGATTAAATTAATAAGAAATTTCAAAGTATTGCGCCTGAGGACCAATCTCCAAGTCCACGAGCTAAGAACCAAATCCTAGGGCACAAGCACCAAGCTTCAATGTATAGCCTCAGGCTCACTACATCATATGACCACCCACCGCCTAAGCCTTAAGAAACAACCAAACACCAATGCGCCACACATGAGTCTTTGGAAATAAATTCATATACTTAAATAGATTAATGGTAACAGAGTGCTATCCCGAAGTATAAACTCCGATTATCCAAGCGTCAAGCTCTTGAGACCTTACACATAACTCATCGAGCCAATTACCGAGCCCTTCCATTCCATTCCTCTAGTCAAAGCCAAGCGCTAAGCTCTAATGCATGAAAGCCACTCTACAATCCTTAGGACTCTCACCTGCAGCCACCGAGACACACAATTCAACACATCTTTACAACACGCCAAGGAAAGCCCACGAGTCAAGCATCGAAGGATATTTAGTTGTAAGCGAAAAGTTTAAAGGACTTGGACTAGGACAAGCAGGAAGGAGGTGGCATGTGCGTGTCACATACCCACTAAGGAAAAGAAAAATTTTCGTCAAATTCTCGAGAATCAGAATCCCCGAAATACCTACGGGGGTCTTATCATAGGCTAGTTCCTTCCTTATCCATCTCCATGTGATCGCGGGTCACAACCACAAGCTGAACAAGTATGGCGTTCTTTCACTCTTTGTGACTCAGTACTACCAGATCAACGAGTCTTTCGACTCTGCAAACCCCAACACGACGAAACGCCGAACCCCAACAGGGCTAGCGAGTGGTAGGTTTCCCCCTTAGGGTCTTGTCCACATGATCCTGTCCCATGTCTACGCGCTTAAGCTAGCCAAGCGCTTATCGACTTTTCACGATTCGGGGAAATGTGATGCATGACTTCCCTTTGACACTTTTCGCTACTTGCAACCTCGCAGGTTGAAGCATCGAGCTCTCGTGCTCTTCTTCTATAAAATCCCGAGACGCGAAAGTCAACAATTGTTGACTTCACCTTTGCACTTCTCGCAACTCACAACCTCACGAGTTGGAGCGTTGAGCCTTCGTGCTCCTATCTCACGAAATACCAAGAAGCAAAAGTCAGCAATGGTTGACTTCCTCTTCGCACTTCTTGCAACTCACAACCTTGCGAGTTGGAGCATTGAGCCTTCTTGCTCCTATCTCGTGAATCCCTGAGACACGAGAAGTCAACAGAGTGTTGACTCCTTTCCAGGTAATGTGTGCCCACCTGTCAATCATGCGGACCCCACCTGATGGATGTGCCACATGTTCTCATGAGCCTTGACTCTCAGCACTTCGTGACTTCTACGGTCGAAAGTGACCCCTTTCAACCTCTGAAACCCCAAACTCTCGATATACGATATCTCCACGGAGTTCTGATCCAATGGTTTAGATTTTCCTCCTCGTCACTTCACACTTCACGACTTCGTGAGTTGGAACACCCAACTCTTTTGCTCTCTTCTTGCGAAACCACGAGAAGCGATATTTATTTTCCCTCTCGTGTTCTCGCTACTTGTGACCTCATGAGTCAAAGGGTTGAGATCTCATGCTCTTATCCCACGAATCCCCAAGACGCGAGAAGTCAATGGAGCATTGACTCCCTTCTCCAAGCGACGCGTGTCCACCTGTCAATCACGTGGGCTCCACCTTGAAGTTCTGCCATGTGTTCTCTTGTGCCCGGCTCTCAGCACTTCGCTACTCGTGAAGTCGAAAACGAATCCTTTCAACCTCTGAACCCCCGAACGCGCGATAGGCGATGGGGTTCCTAATCCAACGGTCCTCCCGTTCTCTAGATCCAATGGTTGTATCTACTCCTTGTGACTTCACCACTCACAACTTGGAGCACCCAACCCTTGGGCTCTTACCTTGCGAACCTCCGAGTTCACGAGATCCCTTGATATCTGCCACCTTTCCTCCTTGGGTGGATGGTCCTGATCCACTCTCGACTTTGCCACTCACGAATTCGAAAGGCTTCCCTCTATGACTCCTGATGTCCAAATCCCTAATATGGGTGATCTCATGACACGCATCCACTCTCAGACAAATGGCTCAGATTTCCTCAAGACTTCGCTATTCGCGAAGTCAATATGCTCACATATGTGAGTCTCGGTGCCCGAATCTCTGAAATGAATGATTCCTCGACGTGCATCCTCCCACAGACGGATGGCTTAGATCCTTTCATAGTTTTTTGATTTCTGATGTCGAGTGCCCAGACTCTCATCCTCTGGACTCCCAAACTTCTGAACACTGATATCTCGATACAACCCTTTCAGGACTTTCGCTCTGCTGCTCTTCACATGAGGTTTTAAACCTTGTGAAACTCTCGACATATCCAATGGATGTCGGCTATTTAGACCAAGATCTGATGGCTCAGACCTGTCTCACACTGAACACTCTCCCACTGCTCCCTGGACGTGGAAAAACCAATGGTCCAGATACTCCCATGGACCTTGGGGATCTATGGTCCCGATTTCTTTGCTACTCACAAAGATGAAGGAAGAAAAAGGGTTAAGGAATTTAATGCCCTCGTGTATTCTTCCAATCTAATGGTCGTGAATGACCACAGTCCTCCTGACAAGATCTCATCCGTCAATCAATACTTATCCCTATGTTGTTATTTCAGGACTTCAAGAGGATCATTCTTCCTCATACCGGGTTACTAAGGCTTGCACTTTTGAATCCTTTTCCAGATTCTTGGTGAGCTTTCTAAGAAGGGTGTCTCTATAGGGAGATCCATCAAGGGTATTACCCGAGGATGAATAAGGACATAGATTTCCCAAATGCAGACTTGAATTTTGAATTAGATCGGTATGCATATAAATAGTGATTTATAAAACATAAGCCATATGTAGTATTTCCATTATAAGCATGGAATCACCATTTCTGAATGAAAACACTATACAGGAAGTCTCATACTCAAACCACCCATAAAACTGCACAAACTGTGAGCATACATGTCAGCATATAAATTTCAAGATGCAAGATGTAAAACACTTATCAGAAATAACACCAGATGTGAATACAACTATTGAGAGGGGTGCTTGTTTCCACCCAACCGTAGGCTCAGTGATTCCGATAGGATTTACCACTAGCCACCTCCGAGCTGATACCACGATGCTGTGAGACTGCGTCTTTGTTTGCCAGTGACCGAGAATGAGGGTTACTCTCCCCCTTCTATGCTATCACTTACTCTGTGTTTTCCATAATTCTCTTCTTTCCCTCGCGTCTGCCCCCTCTTGCTTCTCCGTCATTCCTTTTTCCTCTTGTGAGGTTTCATGTGGCACAATTTCCCTCGCACTGGTTAGGCATGATGGCTCTACGGATGGGTAGTTCACCCCACCCCATCCCTCATTATTCATGAGGAGCCATTTACCTACCAATCCTGGTGAGTCATTTAATTCGGGGCCAGCAAGCCGCTCTTGGTTCTCCGAGCTAGTGAAGTCCAAATACGGTATTGGTTTTTAGTGGAAGTTAATGCGACCTTTCTAGGTGCCCCACCACCTTTCTTCAGCCATCGTGGTCTCTTTTTCAGCATATCCCCTCTCAGTAGTCCTGCAATATATTATTCACATTCATCGACCTTTTTCACAAGGTC
>CBVK0100465022.1:532-22031 GCA_900067695.1 Picea abies | reverse complement strand
GATCTGCTGAGGAGCGAAGAACAATTTAAACACAAGAACTTCTTGAATTTAAATGTCAAAGAGACTGAAAGGAATTATAACAACACTATAATCAAACTTTCATTATAGTGAAGTCACAATAATTCAAGTGAATCAGTCAATCATGAACTCTTTCAGCATCAGAGGGAAACAAGAGGGTGTAAGAAATATGATTGTCATTAAACAAGAAATCTCAGACTACAATACATAATAAGATAACCAGAAGCTTTACTAAAATTTTACATTAATCGGGAGCTTTGCTCTATCATCGACACTAACAAAATGGAAAAAATTCCTACATATACTCAGAATTAGCTCTGACTGTTGAAGATGTGATCATGTCATGTGTTTAAGGATTTGCATTGAAAAACTTCTCTGTCAGGCTGTGCATGCAGACATTGGTCAGACTGCCCATGCGGTATTTTGTCAAACGAAACTGACAGTCTTCTTCTGCAATTTGTCCCCTACTAACCTTCTATTTAAGGAAGGAGATGATGTCTCACCCACCTTCCTTATTTACATTAACTCATGCATCGGGATCTGAGAGGTCCAAGTCAACTCTGCACCTGAAGGACGTGGTGGTTGGCACAATCGTCGTGGAACCAACAGAAGAGGGATGGCTAGGTGGACAGATGTGACAGAGGAAAGGTGACTGGGAAAGCGAGGGTGGTAGAAAAAGTGTGTGTTGAGGTGTGATAGGACAAAGGTGAGGTGGCATGGGACCATGATGTGGCGATAGAAGAGAGATTGTGGTAGTAAGCGTAGTGGGGACAACTTGCCTAGATGGAGGTGAGATGGAGTACGAGGGGAGAACACATGGTAGGATATGGTAGTAGAAAGTGAAGAGGGATATGGCGCGGATGTGAGTAGAGGACAAGTGTGTTGCAACGAAAGGATGAAGGGGAACGGGGGATGTGATAGGTGAAGGAGAGAGATGGAGTGGGGGATAGTTGGTAGCAGGAGGATGGAGTGGTAAGTGGTCTACTCGGAGGCGGGGGAGAGTGGTAAGCGGTAAACATCTGGAGGGGGTCCGAGTTCAAGAGGAGGCACCACGATAGTGGGGGGCCGCATTCAAAAACCACCAACTCACCCCCCCTGTTAAAGGTAGAATGACAAGGGGGTTCCAATATGGGCCTTGTGTCGTAGATCTGAGTGCTCAAATCTCAGTTGCCCAGATCCACATGCTGCTTAGCGTGATGCGCCTGTGCACACAACACTTAGGATAAGTGGGATTTTAGCCCATTTTTTCCCTCTTTTTACCAAAATACCAACTTCTTAGGGAAACACCTCCCTTTACAAATGAATGTGATAACAGACTGGAGGCTAGAATTCTGAAGCAGTCAGAGGAGATTTAGGCCTGGGTCAAAACCCGAGGTCATATGATAAGAAGGGGTCTAGTGAAAGGAGTCAACGCTTGTGATTCAAATATAAAGGGAGAACAAAGACTTAACAGGATCCATTGGGTTCTCATAGAACCTATGCCTTAGGAGAAAAGGGGCCTATGTATAGTGGTTTTTGGTACCAATAGGGACCCGAAGATTCGATCTGATTCAGTATTTTTAACGATCCAAGACCAAGAGGTCGCAGAGCCCCTAGGAGGGTAGGGGGCCTGCATAAAGTGGTATCAGAGATGAAATTTTGACTACAGATCGTAGTCAAAGGTGAGAAGGTGAAAAGAGATAATTTGATAACACCAAATGGTATCGTAGGTATATATTTCACCTGTAGACAACAGGTGAAGGGAGACAGAGTATTGTTTCTCTGTGTGGAGGATTTCTTGGAAGGAGTGCGTCGATCAAGCAAATGGAAAACCAGATGAGCTGAAGGGAGAAGTTGGAGATTCTCTTGGTTACAGAGTAATCCACAGACTTTCCAGGAGGGCAGGAAGAAAATGAAAATGGCTACTAAAATCCATAGGAGAGTTCGATAAGTCGACCCCAAGAATAAAAGAAAAGAAGAGATGGTTCAAGAGCTCAAGGAGATAAGAGCATAAATGGAGAGGCTGATATTGAAGATGCAGTATGAGGAAAACATACCTTGGAGGTATGAATGGCCTATGAAAAGGAAAACAAAATGTCATGTCCAGAAGTTGTTGGCCAGAAGGCAACAACAGGTGTTGAGGAGGTGGTTGAGGCATGTTGAAACCCTCATTGACACAGAGGAGAAAGTGGTTTACATTTGTGAGCCAGAGTTTGGAAAGAGCCTCAATGATGAAGAGGAAGTGATATCAATGAAGGATCTCATGAGATGCCAAGAGGGAAGTGATGAAGGTTTAGATTTCTAGGTGGGAAATGAGATGATATCAATTGATCTCATAGACTGCCAGGAGGGTAGAGGAGAAATCCAAGCTTTCCAGGTGGGAAAGGGATAAGAAAGGAACTTAGCTAAGAGTTCAGATTAGCAAGGAGTGTTGATGAACGAGAATCAAAGGCGTGTTATGATCATTGGGGGGATTGAGATATTGCTACCAAATAACCCAGCAGAGGCCAGTGCACAAAGTCTAGGTGCAGAAGAAGAGAAAATACAACCAACAAGAAGTATCATAGAGGAGGAGAAGGAGCATATATTTAAATCTTCTGCAACAGAAGAAGAAGAGCATTCAACATAATTGCTCAGAATTTTCAGCCAGGGAATTGAACAAGAGATGAATGTAACGTTGAAGACTGTAGAAGAAGAGGAGGCAGACGACATAAATTTTGTTGATATGTGTGAAGAATTGGAATCCCTAGAGAGAATAGTGATAGTGAAAATCATGCATATCCAACAGGTTAATTTGGAAAAATATGGAGGAGCATACCAACCTAGGGAGCAGTTGGAGGAAGTTGGAAGTGAACTAGCACAAGAGGAGCTGACATAACCTAATTTGTCAAAGGAGATAGCTGAGAAATAGCTCAGTGATGAGACTTCTGAAATGGAGTGTTGGCATAGGGGCAGACCCAGGGTTCAACGCTTCAACAGTGCACCAACAAAAACCTAACTGCCATTACTTTCGGCAACACCTGTGAAGCAGGCGAAGTCTCACGCGAGGTAGAGGCAGGGGGGCTACTAGAATCAGGTGTCTATAACTAAGCTCGGGCATAGATATGTGATTATAACACTTCATAGAGTCTATTGGCAACATTTATACGGTGATATGCATTAGTTCATTAGATTTTATTAACATCGCAGAACAAACACTAATGTAGATTAGCGTAGTAATAATAAAGATACTTCAATCATTTATCACATAGCACTGAGTTACATATAACATTCATATACTCTAAGCACTAAGCATTAACAAATCTCTCTAAAAAACATAATAAGCAAAGTACTAAGAACATTCATATCATATACCAGATAGCAAAAAGAAATCAAAAGACATAAGATATACGTGGTTCACCTCGGTGTGGGGCTACATCCACCAACTACTTTGTCTTCTCTATTATTCTTCAATATATTACATTCATCTGCTCCTGTGGAATAAGCATAGAGCCAATCTTCACAAAGGATAGGAGATATGCGCACTGTGCACCTGATCCTCCTTCCCAAAACTAGGTCAAGGCACAAAGCCAACTCCTTTAGTGAGAACAGAGCCTTACATATAAATTATGTTATACAAAGAAACTCATAACTACCTGCACATAGCCACTTAGAATTATCTAAGTCTCTTACATTGCCTTGCGCACTAAGATCCCCCCTCCTATCATACATTCCTATTGATTTATACTTTTACAATAAGGCCTAAACATGGGTGATCCCATGGGCCAACATCCCATAACCCATTACAAAAAACCTAATGATCCCCTTGTTGGTTCCACAAGCCCACAAAACAAGTGATATCCATGATCTCAGCTCTGTATGGGCACTCCTTCCTCGATTACTGCATCAAAGTCCAAAAAGTGGTCAAACCTGACCAAAATTTCCTCAAAACTTGGTCGAGGGCCAACATGCCCCCAACACTCACCTATGACTTGTCCCGAGTCACTCAAGCTTGGGAAAAGTTGCTTCAAAGTCCTCAAGCTTCACTCGAGCTGCCTGGACTTGTTTCTTCACCCAAGCCTCCTTCTCAATGAACTCTTGGATCATCTTCTTTGTAACAGGCCCTTCCAGGCATTTTTCTATTGTCACAACCACTTGGTCCAATTGCGAGCCTTGTCCTTCAATATCTTAAAATAACTTGCAGGCTTCATCCTACACAAGTTGCAGCTTCTGCGCAACTTCCATTACCCTTCTCTGAATGGCAATAATCTGTTGCTGGACCACATGCTGTTCTTGGGATATCTTCATTCTTTCTACAACAGTGAGCAAATTCATCTGTGCTTGAACTGACATTGCATGTTTTTGTTCCTCCTGTAATAGTGCTTCCAGTTTCTTTAGCTCTGGATCTTTTGTGAGGCGTTCATAAGTCTACACACTTTATCACTCAGCTATTTGAATTCTGAGCTGAGGGTTCCGATCCTTCCAACTATGAACTTATTGGCTTCTTCCCCTTGGTCGCATACCTCCTGCAGAGTGCTCGATACTTCTTGGATCTCCAACTCCGTTATCCTTGCTTGAATCTGCTAGATGACCTCAACAAGCTTCACCACTTGTACCTCGACCGAGGCCTGTTCCCCCTATACCAATCCTAGCACAGAGAGAAGTGCTTTAGTCACTACTTCTTTGACCATAGTCTGCTTTGTGAGAAGCTGGTCCTTTTCTCTTTGTATCTTCTCTTTGTCCTCTTCAAGCATTGCCCAAAACTCATCTCTCTCATTTTCGTAGGTAGTTACACAGTACCACGCAACTTGTAGTTTCTCTAAGACTTCTTCTTTCTCCTGTTTCAAGTATTTAATATCTTTCTCTTTTTATTCCTAGAATCTTTGAAGTCCAGCCTCTATCACATCTACTATTATTCTCAATTGGGCAGGCTCATCCCCCAATTATGCAACTTGTGACGAAGAGGGTGCGGTAGGCACTGCGCGAATGGATCAAATAACCTGTTGTATTTGTTTTAATTCCTTCTCAACCCTTTCATACATCTCTACATATCCTCTTTCTTCACTCCATATCTGTACAAAAGATCATAAGACGCATCCTCCATGGCTACACAGACCAAGCCGATGTCGTCCTCCATGAGCATGGCCTCTAGTTGGGGCTTGCTAGCCTGCATCTTCTTTCTTGTTGAAGATTTTTGTGAGGAAACCTTCCTCTTCTGGAATGTTACTGTTTCAGTAAGGGGATCTTTCGATGGTGTAGCTTCACCTTCTTCTTGATTTTATCCTTCATCCCCTACTCCTTGTCCATTTACTTCATCTCCTCCTCCGAGCGAGCTGTATCCATTTCCTTCATAGGCATTTTCCTCCTCGTCGGTCTCTATATTTTGGACTTCCTCCTTTTTCTTCTTCTTCTTCACACTGGACTATCCTCTATGCTCGACCTAGGTGATGAGGGGGCTTCCTATGATGTCAATTTTAGAGAGTTATGCATCATCGATCGGTACAAGGAAATCCTCAGACAATTCATTCATGATTTGTTCCATGTCATCATCTATCAACTTATAATAGGATTGTAACTCTTCCTTACTCTCATCTCTATGCGCAGTGATATAGATGAAGTGTCAATCTACACAGAAGTTTGCTATCATTTCGTACTAGTGCAAGGTGTGTGGTTTCATGCATGGAAATGCTTCAATGTAAACCTTCAGTTGTTGATAGTATGTGTGGAAGATAGAATTCGACTACCATTTCTTCGACACGTCATTGGTGTACAATAAGGTTGAGAACCTAGCAGCCAACAGTTTTGATGGTTCATTCTCCAAGAAGGTGGCTCATTCTGACATTTGCCAAGCGACAAATGCAATCAACACAAGAAACTAGCTAAAGTGGAACTCGTATCCCTAATCCTGAGCTTAGCGAAAATCTTTCTCGACCTCGTTGACGAGGTAACTCACCCAATTCATCTGCATCCGCTCCACGCATTTTTCTATGAGGTCCACCAAAAACCCAGTGACCTGTGTGGGGAGATTCTTTCTGACAAGATTGTCATCTATGAGTTGGTAAGCGAGGCACATTGCGCCATCCTGGATAGAGGCTACCTTGTAGCCTCACTTTCACTTCTCAACTTCGCCATAAGCCTCCTTGATGCGCTGTGCCAGGGAGAGGTCTGAATCCTTCCCTGGATAAAACTGTTGAGGTTTGGGTCCCTGCATGCTCAACCCTGTAATCAAGTGGATCAACGTCGAATCCACAATAATCTGTCAGTCAAACCATAGGTATCCGCCATGGTGGCACAACAAGAGGAGTTTAACGTAAGCATTAACCTCCTGATGACGACCAAAATGGGTAATCTTCATCACGTTGAGTATCGTGGACTGCGCGAGCTCCTTAATCCATGGCTGGGATACCAAGCAAGGCTTCTTCCCATTCGCCTTCGTCAAATATCTATGAGGTGTGAGCATCACATAGTTCTTTCTATCCCCTAAGTTGAAGTCATTGTTCTTAAGTAGTGGGATATGTCCTACCTGGCTCCCAACTATGCATATTCCTTTTTGGATATACGCGGTGATCAAAATGTATTCGTAATCACGGGGACTGTTGTCGCAGTTGACTGCGCCAACCAATGGTGGAATATAATCTGGAAATATAGACGATATTTGCTTTGCATTCACCATATCTCCTTGGTACTTACTTCATTGCTCGGTCACAGGGTTAACACAGCTAGAATGACGTCTAGTCGAAGGGGAAGCCTGCACTCCCCTAGTCAATGATGTATGTAGTCCTTCAGACATATCTCTATCAACCATGAAATTACTAAGAAACTCCTCGATGGATTTCTCTAACTCAGTGGGTTCACCCTACATTCTCACTATTAAACAGATAGGTCGGGGTAGGCGAATGGATAAGTGGACAAATGGACAATGATGTCTAGATTCTGAATCATAGCTCGACACACAATCAACTCTCTATTAGCTCAGTTAATCATGGGTGGAAATAATTGGTCTCGACGAAGCATCCGATGGGTTGAATAAGTGAGCATCGTAACATATTCTTCCAACGGGTAGGAGTGCTTCCATCAATGCGATTATGTTTGTTATGGTGCAGTCTCAACGTCCAACGACGGTCTGTCCTCCCATAAATGTGTTTCCTAGCCGTTTCAAAGTGTTATTCTAATGGTTGAGGCACCTCCAACGGTTATATAGCTTCTCCAGGGCGAAGTCCCATTCTGTGCGGTTTTGTTGTTTTGATGAAGTTCAAATCCTGTGAACCTACCTCCTGCGAGGTTCCAGTCTGTGAAGTCTTCCAGCTGTTCTCTGTAGCTTCCTTTAGTTTTTATAACATGCCGTTCTTTTTATTGATCTTCCTTTCCTTCTTCCCTGTAATTTGAGTTTCTCTAATATTTTCTAGAATTCTCTTTCCATTCTTATTCTTATCCTCTCCTAGTGAAGCGACTTCACACTGCTAATGTGCTCTTAAAGGGTTCGAAGTCAATACCTTTTCTCTTATTAATTCCAGGGTGGGTATTCTACTTTCTTGCATAGATATATCCTTCAAACCTTCTTGCATTCTTTCAAATTCGATAGCTAATTCCCTCGCCTTTTGTTTCTTCGACTCAACTTCACGTTCTTCTATCAGTCAATCTATTTTTCTAGCTATGAAATCCCTTATTTTTTTTTATTTTTTTTTTGTAGCTTCTTCCTCTGCTTTCCTTCTAATACGATCCTTCTTAATCCAAGCCTTTCCTAATAAAAGAAGGAAAGGGGTGTTGTTCTCAACAAACTTAATGACTTCAAATTCCTCTTCAGTCGATGTTCCATGGATAATAATAGGTACATGAGTACCTCTTCCACATAAGGTTATCATCTTTCCCTTGAACAATCATATTCTTGCCAGTGAAAGTACCATAGCAGGCTTTCCCAAAATTTCTGAAGTGCCTTCTGTCATACTCTTCACTGGTTTTTCCTCATCTAAGACACATTCTATGTCGAAGTATTTTATTCTTGTACTTATGCGTTATTTACTTTCAAGATATCTGTTAATGTAATATTTTTATGGACATTTATCACTTCTTTCAACTGCACTAATGTAGTCTGAACTTCCTCTATTCTGTTCTCTTTTTGGTTCTCTAACATGTTCTTAGTCTCTAGACTTTCATTTTCTTGTCTCATTTTCATCCTTTCAACTTTAGCAATCATCCTTGGACAATCCTCAACCTCATGACCAACAATTTTACAACAAAGACAAAAAGGGGTTGTACCAGGGCATTCCTTAGCAATATGTCTCAGTCTTCTGCAGTGATAACACAATGTCAATCCTCTTTTCATCTTGTACATTCCCCAACCTCTTATGTACTGCACATTGGGATCATAGTGTTGGACCTGCAATCTGGAAAAACAAATTCTAGGTTCCCGCATCCAATTATTAGTCCAAAAATTCTTTCTATGCATAGGAATAACATATCTTTCTTCATTTATACTAGCTTTATTTAGATCAACTCTTTCCTCCAACTATGCCCTAGCTTCCAGACTAGGACAAAATCTATTAAACATACTTAAATTCGTGCTTTCGAAACAAAAAAATTCACTTATCTTATCTCTATTAAAGCACAAAGATTTACCTCTTTTAAGATCTTACCTCTTTTCTTCAAATCGGGTTTGTTTCTTAGTACAGAGCTTCGCATGTCAAGTAGAGTACTGCGCACTACAAAAATATATCTATGCACAGAGCTTATCTTTTATTTACTTCAGTTCTCAACAATCATAGTTTCAGGTCTCGACAAATGAACCATTTGTTGGCACAGGAGCAGACCCAGGGTTCAATGCTTTAACAACGCACCAAAAAAATCCTAACTACCAGCCCTTTCGAAAACACCTGTGAATCAGGTGAAGTATCACCCGAGGTAGAGGCAGGGGGGGTTACAGGATTCATGTGTCTGTAACCAAACTGGGACACAGATCTGTGATTATAACACTTTGCAGAGTCTTTTAGCAACATTTAGAAGGTGATATGCATTAGTTCATTAGCTTTTATTAACATCATAGAACAAACCCTAATATAGATTAGCGTAGTAACAATAAATATACTTCAATCATTTAGCACATAGCACTGAGTTATATCTAACATTCATATACTCTAACCAATAAGAATTAACAGATCTCCCTAACAAACATAATAATTAAAGTACTAAGCACATTCATAGCATAGACTAGATAGCACAAAGCAATCAAAAGACACAAGATATACATGGTTCACCTCGGTGTGGGGCTACGTCCACAAACTTCTTTGTCTTCTCTATTATTCTTCAATCTCTTACATTCATCTTCTCCTGTGCACTAAGCCATAGAGCCAATCTTTGCAGAGGACATGAGATCTGCACATCGAGCACCTGATCCTCCTTGCCCAAAATAGGTCAAGGCATAGAGCCAACTCCTTTAGAGAGCATAGAGCCTTACATATACATTATGTTGCACAAAGAAACTTAGAACTACTTGCACTTAGCCACTTAGACTTCTCTAAGTCTCTTACATCGCCTCGTACATTAATCTCTCCCCTCCTATAATACATTCCTATTTATTTATACTTTTACAATAAGGCCTAAACATGGGTAAACCCATGGGCCGACATCCCATAACCCATTACAAAAACCCTATTGAACCCCTTGATGGGTACACAAGGCCACAAAACATGTGAGATCCATTATCTCATATCTGCTTAGGCGCTCCTTCCTCAATCACTGTGTCGAAGTCCAAAAACTGGTCAAACCTAACCAAGATTTCCTCAAAACTTGGTCGAGGGCCAATATGGAGTCTACATCAGGGTGGCAAGTTAATACCAAAATATATTAAGGCAACAAGGGGGATAAAGTTGATCTTCCCTTTGATGTCTATGAGGAAGAGGAGTTGCAGCTAAGCAAACTGCAAAGGAAGAGACAACCAGTAGATTGGTTGGAAGAATTCATAAAGGAGATAAGGAGGTTGATGTTGGAAGCAACATAGAAGGAAGCTAGCACAGAGAAGGATGGGACAAAAGAGAACCTGCAAGAGAAGCAGGGCAGGATGAGAAGCAAATCAAAGGATCAAGTAGACGACTCAAATTTCAGGTTTGGGATCCTGGAGGATCTCAACAGCATAGCAGAGGGAGCCATGAGAAGGAGCTCATCATTTTCCCAACAGTTGAGTATGATGTCGGAGCATCGTCAGCAAAGAATACATGGAGAGACAACTCAGTTCCATAGCACGCCTTTTGAATTATTGTTGGGATTCTAAAATTTGGTGTTTCCTGCAAATCTTTTGAACGTGTTGAAAATTGAAGAAGATATAAATGCTTGGAAGTTGAAATGATCACGTGAGATATGAGAGTTTCACTCTTAGACATTAATGTAATGGTGCTTAATTCATTCTAGTCCAAGTGCAGCTAAATATTGGTTGTAAGTCATTTTAAGCCAAGGGTAAGTTACAGTAAGTTAGAGTTGTAGAGAAAAGCACAAGACAGTGCAAGAGAGAGAGAGAGAGAGAACCGAGACTTTGTTGCAGTCCAAGATTTTGTACACATTGTAACCAGAAATTTATATTAATGAAAAAGAGAATTTTTTCTTGCATATGGTTCTATGTGTGTCTTGTGTGTTATGAGTGTATGTTATAGATGCATGTGTTAGGTTTCATATGCAGGGATAGATCGAATTCTTTGTTTGTGAGTTGTTGGAAATGTCTATAGGTTCTTTAGGGTAAATGCAAGGAGTGCCTGACAGAGTGTTGAGAACTCTGTGAGACAACACAAGTAGTGCATGTCTGAATTCTTTTTGGAGCTTAGAGGAGAACGTGCCAAGAGGGAACACCGAAATAGTTCACAGACTTAGGGAGGAGCCTCAAGGTTGTTGAACACCTTAGAGGAGAAACTATGTAGAGAGAGAACATGAACATAATTACTGAAGATTATTTTAATATATACCAAGAGGGAAGACAATAGGTGCAAGGTGTGCATGGAGCTAACACATTTTGAGTGTTGGAGGAATTGAGAAAAACCCAGAGTTATTGAACACTCTGTGGGAAAGCTCTGCAAGTGTGCATTGAGTGAACGCAAGGAGTGAGTTAGTGAACCTGAAAGGTTTAGGGTTCAGAAGGAAGACCTTTGCAAGGATTACACCAGGCCAACACTTAGAAAAGTGTTGAGGAAGTTTGAAGAGTCAGATAGGCACAGGGAGTGTGCAGAGGAGAGAACTGATTCAAGTTTGAAATCTCAGGAGGGAAACTGCAGAATGTGCCAGGAGGGCATTGGAAAACCTTGAAGGAGGAAGAAGGGTCAAAACCATTAGGATTATGAATAATCTCAAAGACTCTAAGAAGACAACACAAGGTGTGCACCAGAGATAGACTCATTCCAAGTCCAAAAGCTCAGGAGGAGAAGCGGATTTGAACACTAGAGTAATCGAGTTCATGAGAGAATATTTAAAGGACGAACCCTTTGAACATTTATAAATTCTTCCAAGTTGGGAGAAATCCAAAGATCAGGAGGAGGAGCGACAACAACCATCAGATCTGTTGTTGGAAGAAATCTAGACTATGATATCAAGTTCATGGAAGAAGGAGGAGTGTGCACAAGAGAAGGCACATCCTAGCCGTCAGATTTGAGTGCAGAGGATTGGCAGTCCTTCGATCCAGAGGTAAGTGCATGAGCCTTAAATTCCTTTCAAGTGCACAGGAGAGCATACTCATGAAGTCCCAAAGTCCTGAAGCCAGTTGGGACCATCCATCATCAAGGTTGACAGGTGGCAGCAGATCTGAGATTTTGTGGGAAGGAGCTTCAAAAGATTTGCATAGAAGGAATACAATCTTCGTGAAGTCGCGAAGAGCAAAGAAGATCTGGGTTGTTGAATCTAGGAAGGCATGTGGTGTTGGATCATAGTTTCGTTGATTATTTGTTTTGAGAAACAAAGGTAGGAGGAGTGAGGACTCCTGAAGGATGAAGTTTGAAGTGGATCACAGTCATTGGTTGTTGGAGGACGCGTGGCCATAGATCCCAACTGGGTAAATTTTTGGTTCGGGGTTCGAAAGGATTGGGGCGAGCGTGAACGAGAATGGATGAAGGCTGGAATTCTAAAGTATTTAGAGGAGGTTTAGGCCCAGGTCATAGCCTGAGGTCATATGAGAAAAAGAGCTTAGTAAAAGAATCCAACGCTCATGATTCAAATCTCAAGGGAGAACAAGGGCTTAATAGGAGCCCGTGGGTTCTCATAGGCACTAACATTTTTTAGAGTGTTCAACAAATACAAAGACAATTTGTAAAGGTTTACAAGGACCAATGGAAATTCTATTCTTTTCGAGAGCTGTGAACTTGACAATGACCAACAAGGTTCAAGTTTAAAGAAATACAATCTTGTTAAGCAACGATTTTAAAGAAATATTCTTTAAAAAATGTAATGAGTGTCACAATGTTTAAAAAAAATCAAATTTCAAAGATTCAAAACTCTTCAGCGACCAAGGAATTTATAATCCAGATCTACAATTGAAATGGTAATGTTCATGATGAAGTTTATGGGATTTAATTTTTCAAATAAAAGCCAACGATCAATCATAAATTCGTTCCCAAATGTAAACAATTTAACAAAGATTGTAATAAATCGATTTCTCTAATTTGTGTAAATAAATTTGCAGCGATCATATGGAAGTATGAAATGCGGACATGTAAATTTCGAGTGCAACATTCAGTTAATTTATGGACGCAAAGTAGCAGTTTAAAAGGGTAGCGAATCAAAATGTATTTGAAAATTGGGGGTTTAAAAAAAATTTGGCAGTGTTCAAATTAAAATAATTTAGAATTCTTTATTTAATCTAAAACTAGCTATAGAACTAGATTTGTACTAGTTCGCGGTGACCATGACAAATTTCCAAAATTCCACTCTACCTAAAAGTTTAGAGTGATAAAAATATCAAACATCAAGTTAGGTAAATTATTTGATAAATAAAAAGGGTTTGGATTCTTGTATTGCATATTAATTTTGGCATCTTTCAAAGAGACTCTAAAGTTTCGATTATGTCATTAATTTGGCAGTGCACAATTAAATTATAGATCATAGGTTATAAAATAATAATAAAAACAAACAGAGTACCACAATTTCTAGATTTCACAAAGGTTCTTCCAAGAGCTTGTGAATTTATTACAGAAATTACAAATTGTTCTACGAATATTTTAAACAAATCATATACAAGATTCTACTCTTATTACAATGTAATAATCCAAAATAAAATACTAAAACCATGAAGATGGAAAATTTGAGGAAGTCTGTCAGTGCCTTGTGCTCCTTATTTATTTCCGCTTGCTACTCATAGAGACTTCATCGATACCTCCCAGTCAATGTTAGGGGTACTCTTCTTCCCCCTTTGCCCCCTAAGCCATAAAGGGACCACACATAAGAAATCAACAACAATAGCTCCAAGGCTTACCTCGCAAGGTAGAGCTTTCAATCTTTCTACAAGCTTGGTATCCCAACTCTCACAAGTAAAACACAGTCAAACCATTTTGGCAGTACAACCTTACCAAGAATAAGTGATCCCAGTTTACCTTCTACACCATTTGTTTTATAGAAGTTTTTTCACTAACACATGTCCTCATGCACAAACAATTATTTTTTTAGATTAAATTAATTATGATTATTCACCCACACACTTATCACACTCTCCCTAAGTTACACAAGTAATTATCATTTTTATTTTATCTAAAAAGTTAATTTCCCTCACATTCCTCAATGTGTTCCTATTTTTTCTCTTAGTTGTCCCTTTGTTCCCCAAATTCTCATTTAATGAGTGTATGCTAGCTAGATCTTAGTTAGAGTTGGTTAGGAGTCTTCTTCTAGTTAGACTAGTGGTAGCTTGACTCTAGATACTATTCTATGTGTACACCTATTCTCTCATATTTTATTTATTTATATTTTTAAAATATCTTTTATTATTTTCATGCACACATGTGTATTTTATCCAATCTTTAGATTTTATTCCTCATTTTCCTAGAAATTGATTTATCTCAATTCTTTTAATTTATTTAATTTTTTTTATTTAGTCCCCTATTTAAACTTAGACTTAGGCTTAGTTTTAGAATTAGGCTTAGATTTTTATTGGGATTTATAATTAATAAATTCATTATTTAATTAATTATTATAATCCAACAATGTCTAATCATTTCAATGTTTTCTAGGCCATGAAGATTTATTGACTCAAGTTTTTAATTACACAACATGCCCTTCAAGACGCACCTCCGTGCTCCAAGGGTTCCACTTACCTTTGACTACTTTTCGAAGTTTGTCTACCCTTTGATTCAACACTCCATTTGGTCGACCTTGTGAGAGACTAAGAGATTCTAAGGAATAAGGGCTCTGCCTTACTATGTGCCCCTTAGAATCTATGTGAGCCACTACCTCAGTCTACCCCCAACACATCGTGAACCTATAGAACTAGGTAATCATTAATCTACAGTTCAGACCATGGCAGGAGTGTTAGTAGGCTGTGACATGGACGTTTCCACACCTCTCCCTCAATGTCTAGTTTTTGTGCATGGCCCCTCTACTCATTATGTGAGTCGGATTAGAAAGCATCGTCAAGCATGCATCCACTAAAAAAAATACTATTAATAATACATATACATAAATAATACTGAAATAAATCATGTATCACATGTGCGTAAAATAAAATACTCAAACAAAATACAATCCACTCCCTGACTCGATACAATGTCCAAGGAAGTTCATCAATGTCATCAACATCCATAACATGTCATGTGCCCTGCACACTCAGGAAAACTCATCAATGGAATCTTCCAATATATATATACATCAATATAATAATAAGTCACAACACAACATCATCATCATGTATAATCCATAATCGAGACGAAATCATAATGTACTATAATCGGATCACTTGCACACAAGTGTCCTCAAAGAATAAGTCAATAAAAGTGTGCTCAATAGAGAGGGATGTTACACCTTACTTGTTTGATAGATTAGATATGTAGATCTATGTCAGATACATTTATTTACTTGCATTTATATACTATACAAAATTCGGGACGAAGTTTAAAACAAGAGGGGGTGTATGTAACATCCCGCTCCATTGAGCGCACTTTTATTAACATATTCTTTTAGGACACTTGCATGCAAGTGATCTGGTTATGGTACATTGTGATTATGTTTCGATTATGGATTATATATGATGATGATGATGATGTGTTGTGACTTATTTTTATTTGATTTATATGTATTTGTATTCCAAATTTCAAATTTGGAAAATGAGACTTCCAAATCTATTGCATACTACTTCTTTCTAACTAATCTACAATCCTGCTTTGTTTGTTGCTTCTTTCTACGCCTTCTCTATTCTATTCAATATCTTCTCAATGTTTCTCTGCTCTGTTCAATATTCATTCTTATTATTTATTGAATAATTTATGTTTAAACATGTTGTTTAATTGTTAAAAATAATATAATAAATGAATATTTATTTTGATTAGATTACAAATTTGTTACATGTAATAGTGAACAGTATCCATGTATTTATGTATTTATTTCATTGATAAAATAATTTTAAATATTATGTTAGAAACCTTGAAATGATAATTAAGGTTTTTAAAACTTTGAAAATTTATCAAAAACAAATTTTATAAGATGTAATTATTTTAATCATTTAAAGGGTTGAATTAATACATGATAAAAAAAATATGTATTAATTATTTCATATTAAATAATTAAAAATATTACATTTCAAGAATTATATATATAAATTAGTTTATGATATTAAACATTCTTATTTTATTATAAATAGTTTTTGATGGAACCTCAAGAGGAAGAGTTGAATTTCAAAATAGTAGTGAAACAATGAGGATTGCTTCATCATTGTATGATTGGTAATTGCAAGAATAAACGTGGTGAGTGCAATTGATGTATTGAACAAACATCATAAAAAATTTCATCAACTTGGTTCAATTTAACCACATCAAAAAGGTTGACCACATGCTCATAATTCTCATTGGCCAAAAAAAATATCATAAGGCAATTCAAAAGAACAATGAATTAAAAAGCCTTTTCCTTAAGGTTCACATGGATTAAGAGACCTTTACCTTAACAACGTTTTGTTTCATTTTAGGATGGAGAACATGGAAGTGTCATGCATCAATATTTAATAGAGGAATGATGTTTCTCATGAAAGAACAATGAATTAAGTAGACTTTTCCTTGAGGTTCACATGGATTAAGAAACCTTTGCCTTAACAATGTTTTTTTTCATCTTAGGATGGAGAACATGGAAGTGTCATGCCTCAATATTTAATAGAGTAATGATGTGTCTCATGAATAAAGAGGAGAAGCACTGAACAAATCATGAACATAGTGTCAAGAAGCACCGAGCATACCACGAATAGAGAATAGAAGAACATAACAAAGTAGAGAAGGAATAAAAGGAATCAACGAACAAAGGAGGACTATAGAGTGGCATAGAAGAAATTTGCCTATAATAGATTTGGAGGACTATATCATTACTCGAATTCAAAATTTTATCATTTGTCGAATTCAAAATTTGGAAGACTGTATCATTTTCTGAATTCCAAAAAGATTTGGTGGGTGCTTAATGGCTCATATATAGTAGACTATATATGGTCCTTGGTCCAATGATTGTAACGACCTTTCTCGTTACATATGGTATCAGAGCGGGTTCGACCCGAGACTTGGGATTCACTACGGTTTCCGCTGACATGATTATGATGATTATTCTATCACTGATCAAGCTAATTGTTGTGTGAAGGTAATCATGGTTAGAGGATGTCGCGGAGGCAGACGATGGGGTGCTAGGGAAGGAGGCGTGACGCCTCCAGCAGCATCCACGCCTGAGGGGTCTAACCCCCAGGGAGGCGAGCAGGTCCTTGGACAGGAGTAGATCACAGTTGTCAATGTTGTGGGGATGATGAGATATTTCCAGTGCATGTCCGAGGCGCTGATCAGCAGATTGGACAGAGAGGAGGCCAGGGCAGTGGCACCCACTGAGGTTTCTCCGCGCGCACTGGCCATTACTGGTAGCATTCACCGTGAACTCGAGAAGGTGAAATTTCCTGAGTTCTTTGGTGCCCCGGATGGCACAGCCGCCGAAGCATGGTTGGAGAATATGGCGATGTGTTTCGCACTTTGCAATTATACCTCCAACATGAAGGTCTGCATGGCGGTCTTTCAACTGAAGGGGAGCACTCTTCTATGGTGGAAGACGCTCCTACCGCAGCTGAACATGGCCGTCGAAGACGTGTCATGGGAACTGTTCGAGGAATGGTTCCGAGAGAGGTATCTTTCATAGGAATTCATTGAGCGTTAGCTCAATGAGTTCAACGCATTACGACAGGGAGGTCGTACAGTGCCCGAGTACGAGGCACGTTTTATGGAGCTGCTTCGATATGCTCCGCATCTAAACACTGAGAAGCTCAAGGTCAACAGGTTCGTGTTTGGCCTTAATGGAAGCCTGCGTGCAAAGGTTAGGATTCTAATACCTCAAACCTTGCATGACGCTGTCCAAAAGGCCCTCATAGCAGAGGAGGAGCTTATCAGTGGGTGTCAGACCAAGACTCCAGCAGGGCAGGGTTCATCTGGTGCACCGCAGCAGCAGACGCCAGCAAGACACACGCCGGGGTATCGTGGCTTCCAGAAGGGGTCCGCTTTTACTACCCCACGACGACCGCCGCCTCAGCAGCGAACACCTTACCGAGGACCACAGCAGCAACAGCAGCATCACCCGCAGTAGCAGCAGTTTAGGCCTGCTCAGCAGAACAGACCAGGGTATCAGGCCGGTGGGCAGTCATCTTCTACTTCGGGCACCAGGACTACTGGACCGAAGAAGGGGTGTTGGACGTGTGGGGAGCCACACTACCAGCGCGATTGTCCTGTAAAGAGGACCAGGGTGTCCAGATCAGCTGGACCTGCTACAGTGGGAGATATGGGTAAGGCCCATCGGATTCATGCAGCGGTGAATAACCGCCAGGCAGAGCACCAGTCGACTGTGCTCGAGACGACAGGTACTGTCGCTGACTATACCCTTAGTATTTTGATAGACCCAGGTGCTACTGAGAGTTTTATTTCAGGTGCAGCACTGAAAAGGATTAAGGTAAAGGCAGTCGAACAGGATGAGTTTAGCTTTGTAGAGATGTCTTCTGGAGCCAAACAGAAGGTCGAAGGAAAGGTTATGGGTTGTGCCCTTAACCTGGGAGAGTTCGTCACAAGGGTCAACTTGTACGTCATGATATTAGGGTCTTATGACGTTGTGATCGGCATGGATTGGTTGGAATCGCATGAGGCGATACTCAACTATAAAACGAAACGGTTGAGCATAGTCGATGATGAAGGGCAAGGACGTGTGACAGTAGGACGGAACCAGGGAGTGTCCATGAGGTTCGTCTCTTCCTTATAGTTACGGAAGAGTATGCGCAAGGGGTGCAAGCTCTATGCGGTCCTTGCGCTAAACGAAAAGGGAGTAGCAGAAGGTCTAGAACACCTTCCGGTGGTGAAGGAGTTTGCGGACGTATTTCTAGAGGAGTTGCCTGGGATGCCGTCGGAAAGAGAATTGGAATTTACTATAGACCTGAAACCGGGGACTGAACCGATAGCGAGAACGCCTTATCGGATGTCGACCCTGGAGTTGAAAGAGTTAAAAATGCAACTGAAGGAGTTGCTGGATCTGGGACTGATACGTCCTAGTGTGTCACCTTGGGGTGCACCCGTTATTTTCGTTCGGAAGAAGGATGGATCGTGGAGGCTTTGCATTGACTATCGTCAAATGAACAAGGCTACGGTTAAGAATCAATATCCCTTACCAAGAATTGACGATCTGTTCGATCAAATGAAGGGTGCGATGGTGTTATCCAAGATCGATTTGCGATCAGGGTATCACCAATTACGGATTAAGGAGGATGACATCCCTAAGACCGCTTTTAAGACAAGATTTGGACATTACGAATTTACTGTTTTACCGTTTGGACTGACAAACACCCCAGGGGTATTTATGAGCTTGATGAACGAGGTTTTCCGCGAGTACTTGGACAAGTTCATCCAATTATTCATCGACGATATTCTGATCTACTCTCAGACGACGGAGGAGCATGACGAGCACTTGCGCTTGGTACTACAGTGTTTTCAAGAGCACAAATTATATGGGAAGCTGTCCAAATGCTCTTTTTATCAATCCAGGATTCACTACTTAGGGCATGTCATCTCCGGCGAAGGTATCGCTGTGGATCCAGCCAAGGTTGAGGCTATTATGGAATGGCCTGCGCCGACGAATGTCACAGAAGTGCGTAGTTTTATGGGTTTAGCAGGATACTATTGACGGGTTGTCGAGGGATTTTCTAAGATAGCAGGTCCGATCACAGAATTGCAGAAGAAAAACAAGAAGTTTGTTTGGACAGAGAAATGCGCAGAAGCATTTAGGAGGCTTAAAGAGTTGTTGACGACAGCGCCGATACTAAGGGTCCCTGCCATGGATGTAGACTTCTTGGTATGCACTGATGCATCCAAAGAAGGTTTAGGTGGAGTCTTGATGCAAGACGGACGAGTGAGTGCTTACATTTCGAGAAAACTGAGAAGGCATGAGGAAAACTACGCAATGCATGATTTGGAGTTATTAGCCATTGTTTATGCCTTAAAAGTCTGGAGACACTACCTTGTTGGATGAAAATTGAATTAAGGACTGATCATTGTGGACTACAACACATTTTTACTCAAAGCGACCTGAACGCGCGACAACGGTGTTGGTGGGAATTGCTTAGTGAGTACGACTTTGAGATTACTTACATAAAGGGAACAGTGAATCGAGTGGCAGATGCTTTGAGTTGGAGGCCACGCATCTTTTCAGTGTTGCCCCTTCAAACGAATCTACGTGAGAAGATTCTCACTTTACAACGTGACGATGACTGGTACAAGGAAGTCGAGGATTTTATAGGACAAAACACTATGATGGTACCACGATTTGAGGGATATTCTTTTGATAGCGATGGGTTATTGAGGTTTAGAGGTTGGATTTACGTACCGCCAAACGAAGAGTTGAGGATGTTGATCCTGAGTGAGGCTCATAGAACTGTTTACATGGCACACCCAGGAATCAGAAAGATGAGGGCAGACCTTAAACCCTTATTCTTCTGGAAAGGAATGAAAGCCGACATAGTCAACTTTGTGGCTAGATGTCTCGAGTGTCAGCAGGTAAAGGNNCGACATAGTCAACTTTGTGGCTAGATGTCTCGAGTGTCAGCAGGTAAAGGCTGAACATAGACACTCGGCAGGATTACTTCAACCACATGCCATTCCGAAATTGAAATGGGAAGTCATTTCGACCCCTGACGGCAAGGAGACACGACTCGATTTTTGTGGTGGTAGACACTCTGACGAAGAGTGCTCACTTTATTCCTGTACGTACGACGTATTAGGCACCCGACATAGCGAGAGTTTTCATCAGTGAGATTGTGAGGCTGCATGGCGTGCCTAAGGCGAGAGTTTTCATCAGTGAGATTGTGAGGCTGCATGGCGTGCCTAAGAAGATTATATCCGATCGAGGATCAGTGTTTACTGGACGATTTTGGACGAGTTTCCAAGAGGCCTTGGGAACTCAACTTAATTTTAGTACTGCATATCACCCAGAGACTGATGGACAGACAGAACGTACAAACCAAACCTTGGAATATATGTTGCGCATGTACGTGATGGACCAACAAAAGCGTTGGGAGGAATTCTTGCCTTTAGTAGAGTTCGCTTATAACAACAGCTACCAGAGCACCATTAAGATGGCGCCTTTTGAGTTTGTTTATGGGCGACCGTGTCGGACGCCCTTGAGTTGGGATCGACTTGAGGATAGGGTCCTGGTGGGACTAGAAGCGATCCAAGAAATGGAAGAGCAGATGCAAACCATAAGACAAAGGATAAAGGAAGCACAGGATCGACAGAAGAGTTATGTCGAAGCGCACCGAGTCAACCATAGTTACGAGGTCGGCGATCGAGTCTTCTTGCGGGTTAAACTGCATAAGAGTTTGATCAAGTTTGGAAAGGGAGCTAAACTCTCTCCTAGGTTTGTGGGACCCTTCGAGATTTTGGAGAGAAAGGGGCCCATGGCCTATCCACTAGCCTTGCCTAATTCTTTGAGGTGTATGCACGACGTTTTTCATGTATCTGTTCTGAGACATTATATTAGTTATCCTACACACGTGATTGACATGAGTTCCTTGCAGGTATCGGACAAGGGAGCGCTCACGGCTGAGCCAGTCCGCATTTTAGATCATCACGTTCGACAGTTACGATGTCGAACAGTAGATCAGGTTAAGGTCTAGTGGGACAATTATAGTCCGCACTCGGCGACCTGGGAGGACGCATATGATATGCGACAACAGTTTCCATTTTTGTTTGACAGATAGACTTATGATACTGTGGAACTTATGATTTTATGGTACATTTATTTCGGCATTTATACTGAGAAACTTCGGGACGAAGTTTAGACCAAGAGGGGGTGTATGTAACATCCCGCT
>CBVK0100465021.1:0-16945 GCA_900067695.1 Picea abies | reverse complement strand
CTCCCGCCGTGGCTCGAACTGTAGGTTAACGATTACCTAGTTCGAGAGGATCCACGATGCCATGAGGGCAGACTACGACAGTCGCTCATGATGATTCTAAGGGGCGCGCAATAAGGCGGGGGGCCTTATTCCTTAGATCCCTTAGTCTCCCACGAGTTCACCTGGCGGAGTGTTGACTCCAGGGGCTATAGATTCTACCAATCCGTCAAGTCAGCGAGTGGCACCCTTGGAGCACGTGGTGCATCCTGAAGGGCACGCCACGCAAAGAAATACAAGTCAGCAAGTGGCACCCTTGGAGCACGTGGTGCATCCTGAAGGGCACGTCGTGCAACAGAAGAAAACGAGGCGAGTGACACCCTTGGAGCACGTAGTGCATCCTGAAGGGCACGTCACATGGATGATGATGAGGAGACAACCTAGATGACCCTAAGACCTTAACTCCTGATAAAAAATTTAAAACGACTCCCCAAATTAAATTGTCGCCCTGCTCAAAGCAAAACCTGAAGTAAAACATCTCTAAGATAAATTGACCAGCCCTAAGAAAAGATTCTACAAAAATAAACCTAGGGCGTAAACTAAAACCCTCCTAGGTGTTAATTAAAGTCTTCTAAAAATGAAGGGGGTAAAGTAATGGGGGAATTAAATTAAGTGAAACCCATGGCCTTTGAATGATAAAGAAGAAACAAAATTTATTAAAGTGTGGGAGTATAAAAGCTAGGAATTTAAAAATATATTGAAAATATTAAAAACCGCATTTATCTTTTGTAAAAAATATATAAATAAATAAATAAAAATAACAAGAGAGAATTAAATAATAAATTAAAGAAATTTAAGGAGTAAAGTAAGGAGTAATTTAAGGAGGGATTAAGGAGTAATTTAAGGAGTAATTTAGTAATTTAAGGAGTAATTTAAGGAGTGATTAAGGAGTAATTTAAGGAGTAAATTAAGGGGTGATTAAGGAGTAATTTAAGGAGTGATTTTTGAGGGAGTGAGGGAATGGAGTCTTTTAAATATTAAAAAAAGAAATTAATTTTGGAGAACCATAGGGATGAGTGACACTTGGATGGCGGAGAACATTTAGAGGGTTGTCATTAAAAATTAATTAATTAACGATTTAGGAATTTAGGTCAGTCTCAAAATTCTATAAAAGGAGGGGAAAGGAAGGAAGAAGGGAGAAAAGGAAGAGTTAGTGTAACGCACGCTGTCAAATTGTGGCTTGAAGGATTGCTTGTGAGGAGTTGGTTTTATCTCAGCTGTGTTGGAGTGGTAGCTCAGTCGTGGAGGCGAGTTGAGACGCTAGTCTATCTCTGGTTCTTATGTGGCCCCTTTGTGGCTCAGGGGGCTAAGGGGGAAGCAGAGTACCCCTAGCGTTGGATGGGAGGTACCGGTGAGCTTTCTGCAGTTGGCAAGAAGGAGTGACAAGGACCACGTGATACCAATCGAGGTGCAGACCACCTACGAGGCAAGCATAAGGAAACCGGTACACTTGTCTATTTTATTGAGTATCATGCATTAGATATTAGGCTGGGGACTGTAAGATGATCGTAATGTACTATTTGGCTTATTGTTGTGCCTACCTCGGTTAATAAGTTGATTACTCTATTATTAATAGTTAAGGAAAATTGTGAAATCATCATTGCTGTAAATTTTACTGTACAAGTTCTGAGTGAACTCTAGCCTTGCATCTCCATTCAAATTTTGTTGCGCAATGACTGTTTGTATATGGATATAGTGATTTGTTTCAAAAATAGATATATATAAGAATGGCGGTAATTGTTACCGAGGTTGGTTCTGGCAAGTTCATTCTTGCATGCCGTGGGTTGCTGTCTGTGTGGGCTTGTGGCTGAATTTTAAATTAATTTTAAAACAAATCGACTTACTCTATGGTGTAAAAATTTGCCTACCTCTGCCATTTCTTCTTAGCTAAAATTCTGAAGCAGAGCCAATCCATAGAGCCATTCAGAGTCATTCAATACTAATCATGTCAAGGATACCTTAGACTGTGGTTGGGAAGGATATTATGCCACCGACATCTTAAACACGGGATTACAATTTTTAGATTCTGGACTACCTCGAGTTTGTGCCTTTTAGGCCTGCAATCCAATTAGGAGAGTTTGTTGACACTCTTGGACGAAATTTTCTGCACAGAATATGAAGGTTTTGTTTTTATTTCTTTGGCAACCTGTATTGTTTTGCTCTGAACTTGGACTTTCGTTTCCCTGTTTTACTGTGGGAGTGGGGCATTTCGTTTGTGGGCTTGCGTCCCATGAAGATACTGTCAAATCGCTTATAGACTTACCGCCCGTCACCTTACCAGCTACTTTTAAAAACAAATTGTTGTCATTACGTTTATGCATGATCAGAAATGGTGCGTCTAGGGCAACCCAACCGGATTCAACCAATCCAAACCTGAGTAGGATTACATCATCACCATGCCCACAAATCCCTGCCGAGATATTGTTCAATCGCAGGTTAATGCTTAGTTTAAGTCGCAGTTTGATATCGTATAATATTGATATTGTTCAATCGCAGATTAATGCTCAGTTTAATTCGCAGTTGATATCGTTTAAAAATTGATATTGTTCAATATCAGTTAATGCTCAGTTAAATTCGCAGTTTGATATTGTTTCAATCGCATTTGGATATTGTTAATACGCAAGGTAAATATTGATCAAACTGCTACGATAAGGTTGCTGTCTAATTGTACTTTTACTGCCTGTTAGTTGCATGTTAATGGATGATAGCAATGTATATATTGTAAAATCAATGCTAATGACCATGTGGAGTAGCAATAGTAATAATGGTAGGGTATGGAATCAAATTGCTATTGCCTGAAATTTATAATCAATGTTGTTGCATGATTGGCTTGTCATCCTAGGAATTTTATGGCTTATTGGGTATCATTCACATATTTTAAATTAATTATGCATATTAAATTATTGGTATTGTCATGCATATGGGTATAGGTATGCTATTATAGATTTTAATTATATTGGTTGGTTGAACTCAAAGGGAATAGTTTCCTCATAAGCTGCAAAAGAGATCTAATTATTAAAATATATAAATGTTTAGATGTTGTTACAATCATATCGTAGGGAAGTCTTGGTTATATTTGTTGAAGGAAATCTAAATACTAAAAATCTATTGAATGATTTATGTTGTTAATATTATAGGGAAGTCTTAGTTATCATTGTTGATGCTTTTGGAATTGAGTAATTGAATACCATACATGATTGAGAAGTAAGAAACATGTAAGTGATTAACTTAGTTGAGGTGTTGAAACCATTCATATAATCTTGTTGCATTTGTCTCAAGGTAAATTTATAAATTGTTGATAAGTGTTTGGGGTTTGTGCTATCATGTTTGATGAGTAATTAATTGTATATTTAAATGTGATTCCTCTTGTTGTGATGTATATTGTAAATTGTAGTGATTACAAAAAGGGTGTTGGCATGTAATAGTTATGAATTATTGGTTCCTTCCAAATAATAGACTTATGATGAAAATTGTACTGCTATAGGTAAGGAAAAATGTTATGGCATACCGATGTCATGGAATATTTGTCTTATAAAGTTCCTAGTCGTAATATCTTGGTAAATAGGAAATTGTGGTTCTTACCTTAAAAACATGATGGCGAGATTAGAGTTGGAACATATGACCTATATTTATGTCAATGTTGTGGTAATTAGAAAGGAGATGATATGGTCATGTTCTTATGTTCATCCTTGGTTGCGTCGTATTCATCGTCGGGTGGAGACGTAGAGACGAATGGGTTGATGTTGCTTCCCTGTACACATACACACACACCCCTTTAAAACAAAAGAAAAAAAGAAAAAAAAAATTGCAACTGCATACTAGAATGGTTGTCGTAATGAGGCGGTTCGTTACAATGATGTTGTGATCCATGCAACCTTGGCCTCAGGGTCATATTAGGAGTTGTCCATGTGACCATGCCATCCATCATCTTTGGAGTTGTCCATGTGACTATGCCATCCATCATCTATGGAGTTTTCATTGCCATGATGTTATTCTATCCATGAATGTTCCATATCCATGATGTTGATGTCTTCCATAATTTTAAATCCATGGAATATAGTATATCCATCCCACTCATAGAGTCTTAATGACTATGTAGCAAATTTATTAAAAATTAAATTCCCATACATAGGATATAAGACAAAATTAAGTGGGGTCCTCAAGAAGCGACCATCAAAATGGGTGATAATGACATAAGTACAAGTAGTTGTAGATGTGATCATTACGAAGAAGATGAAAATGTTTCCCCACAAATTATAAACAAGAATGAGAAATCATAAAAAAAAAATTAGGGCATAAAGTTGAAAAATTAATAGAAGATACACCCAAAGTATTGAGTTGAAAATTTAATCAAAGATTGTAAAAGGTTACGATGAGGATTAATAAAATGTATCAATGATAAGGAAAAACAATAAAGCATAACTAATAAGAATAGATAAGGATAAGGATTGATCATAGAAAAGGAATGTTTGACTAATTAAAAGATGAGATGAGTTAACAATAAAATTTGTAATTTATGAAAAATTGTTAATAAGTTTTAACTTGTTGATCCAGGGTAGTAATTTTCTTGGCTTGGGAGAAATAGTTCGCCACGTTATCATAATTTTTTATAGGTAAGATCAACACTTTTGTAGATTAGCATAAAAGAAATTTGTTTATAACAGATTTGGAGGACTATATCATTTGTCGAATTCAAAATTTGGAAGACTATATCATTTTCTGAATTCGAAAAAGATTTGATGTGTGCTTAATGGCTCATACATGGTCATTATATGAGACATTAAGCACCCACTAAAGGGTGATAATGACATAAGTACAAGTAGATGTAGATGTGATCATTATAAAGAATATGATAATGGTTCCACACAAATTATAAATAAGAATGAGAAATCATAAAAATAAATTAGGGCAAAAAGTTGAAAAAATAATAGAAGATACACCCAAAGTATTGAGTTGAAAAGTTAATGAAAGATTGTAAAAGGTGACGATGAGGATTAATAAAATATATCAACGATAAGGAAAAACCATAAAGCATAACTAATAAGCATAGATAAGGATAAGGATTGATCATAGAAAAGGATTGTTCGACTAACTAAAAGATGAGAGGAGTTAACAATAAAATTTGTAATTTATGAAAAATTGCTAGGAAGTCTTAACTTGTTGATCTAGGGAAGCAATTCTCCTGGCTTGGGAGAAATAGTCCATCACGTCATCATAAATTTCCATAGGTAAGATCAACACCTCTGTAGGGGAACCCAAAAAACTGCTTACCTTCTGACTGTTTTGGAAGTCTTCTATTGGAAACCTTGTCATCAATACTACAATGATTTCTCAAATCCAAAAGACCCTTTTCCTGAGTACCTTAGCACTAGGAAGAAATGGAAGCCCATGTGACCATAGGTGTGAGCCTCACGAGTGTGTGGGTCACAGGTGTATGTGGAATACAACCGATGCATCTCTCTGAATCCAGTTCACAATGATAACAATTGTGAACTGGATCTGGAGAGATGGATTGGCTGCAGCCATCATATATTTGTGGCTCGCACACTCGTGAGGCTCGCATCTGTACTAACATGGGATTCCATTCATTCCCATCACTAAGGTACTCAGAAAAAGGGTCTTTTTGATTTGGGAAACCTGCATAGTATTAACGGCAGGGTTTTCGTTAGAAGGCTTCCAAAGAAGTCAGAAAGTAAGTAGTTTTTCGGGTTCCCCTATAGAGGTGGTGATCTTACCTATGGAAAATTATGGTGACTTGGTCAAGTATTCACCTAAGCCAGGAGAATTTCTACCCTGGATGGGGACAATTGGCAGCCCCATACACACCCTATCGGTCCAGCTGGAGGGGGAAATACCATCGGTAATGCATGGAGACTTTTTTTCTTAGTTATCAATGGTTTCTAGTTGTTACCATGCGAAAGATCTTGAAGAATTTTCTTGGATTGGCGGAGCTACGGGTTTGGGGGTCGTGTCGTCGCTGACTAGCTCCACTATTTCACTTACTGGCTCAACAATGTGGTGTGGTTTGTATACTCATACTACTGAATCCCCTTTTTACCCCTTACTGTGTTCTTTTTCTCTCACTTCGGCTTTGAAAAACATTACATGGTTGTTCCTGGATCCATCATTTTCTGTGTGCTCTCCTACCCCTTCCGAGATAACAAGGGTTTACCCAGAAAGTACTTCCATGTGAAGGAACAACATATTCATGCCTAGGTCTTGAAAAATGGGTTTCTCTAGATCATGGTTCGATTTCGGGAAATTTTCTACCCTTATGCGGAGCGAGCATACTTCTCAGATCAACCAAAAGAGTATGTGGAGGGGTTTATTTCTACAAATTTATGGCCATCAAACTCTAGTGAGTGGGTCACATTTTTTGGTGGGGAGTCAAGAAACAACACTCGGTTAACCTAGAATCGAGGTCTTACATGAGCTTCTGAGACAAGGCATAGAAAATAGAATAAGTGCATGGGTTCTTCCAAGGAAAACCTTGATTCTACTCTCAGCGATGATCTAACCCTCTTAGGGGTGGCAGAAATGGTAGATAAAACCCTAGTAGCGAAAACTTATGGCTACCAATTTAGTGATAAGTCAATAACATCTTGGGTTTTGATAAATTAGGATGAGATCTACAACCCTCCCCCCAAAAAAGTTGCTTGTCTAGAGGTTAGTTCATGCTTGTTTTTTCAAAAAAATCGCAGGCAATGATGATACTTGAAAAAAGTTGGTTCATCGACTCCTCTTTGGTTGTAATGATGTTTTTGAACCAGAACTTCGATCCTACAAGCGAAATATTGGAATCCATACCAATATTGGCCTTCCCCCTAATATTTGGAATGAAAAATGCTTTCAAGCAATTGAGAATTTTTTGGGGAAATCTTAGTTGCAGATATGGGTTTCATAGAATCTAGGGATATTTCGGTCGTAAGGATTCTATTTATATTAAAAATCAGAGAAGGGCTTAAGGAATTCCTTAACTTGACATATTTTGGAAGGACCAGAGTCCAAATCCTAGATTGTGAAGGAGTATTGTTCCATTATAGGAGGTGCCACGAGTATGGGAATATTGTTAAGGATTGTAAATCCACTATGAAGGAGCGCAGGAATAATAGGTCTACCTCATATTAAAAATCAGATGGGGGGCTTCCAGATTCTCTAGGAGTCAACACTCCATCTTCGGGGTCAACCTCGAGGGGTACTACTCCATGTGATCCATTAGCGTAGCAGATAGTATAAGAGAAGGTATCGACAGTACAGGATGGTGACTCATTGGGGTTAATCCCAGTTGTAACAGATGAGTCAGTTACAACAATCTGCTCAGAGGTTGTGCCACAGTTTTTTCTCGACAACCTTTTGGGTATGCATCTTACTATTTCCCGACTAGTGAATGGTTTTTTTAAAGATTTTAATTTGTCATTGATGAATGGTGGTCAATCCCCCCAGAATCTTCCCTCCTCAATCCTTTCGTCCATAATCCCTACTCCCAAGCCTCTGAAATTGTCTCTCCAATATTTTCTCGACGCTGCTACCAGATTGGGATCCCCACCCGGCTCTCCAATCTCCTGGTCCCCAAAGGATTCTTCTTCCAAGGAGTCTGACGATTAAATCATTCGGTATCAACTCTATAAAAAAACATTATTCATTCCCATTTCATACCACAAAGGACTGGGTCCAAATCTAGAGATACAGAAAAAAAAAAGGACGAGGTAGAAACTCTCATCTCTACAAGGCACAATCCTGAGCATTGGTCGACATTAACACCGGGTGAAAAAAGTCAATTGTAGGGGCGCTTAGAATAGTGAAAACCCCGGTATGGGTTCCCCCATGAAACTTTTTACCTTCAATTGTAGGGGTTTGGCGAGTCCCCCAAAAAAATCTGCACTAAAGAGGTTGGTCTTGTTAAACCAACCAGATATTGTTCTTTTACAAGAAACTCTACTAAACAAGGACACGACTACCAAACTTATATCCACCCTCTTCCTAGGCTGGTCCTTTCTAGTTCTGGATTCCATAGGTAGGTTAGGTGGCCTAGTCATTGGATGGAGAGATAGAAGCATCAAACTTTTAAACTCCTAGGAATCTGACTACGGCATAGGGGGATATTTTTTGGTGGAAAGTATTGGAAAGGAGTTTAGAATAATTAATATTTATGGACCTCATACAGATTAAAGCTCTTTTTGGGAAAATATTCTTGCTAAATATCTATTAAAGTATGATCGCCTAATTCTTCAGAGAGATCTAAATTTTTCTTTCGGGGAGGATGAAAGTTGGGGCCCCTTGGCCCACCCAGAAAACCAAGCAGGTTTCTTCAGTCAACTTTTGGCCTCCAAACAACTCATTGATATAGCTCCTTTGAAGCTGTTACCCACTTGGAAGAATTTGAGGGTAGGGAAGGCTTCTATTGCAAAAGGGATGTATCGTTTTTTGATCTTTAAACCTCTAGTGATGCTTCCTTTCCAATTTCAGCAATGGATTGGTAGTGGAGGCAAATCAAATCATTCCCCAGTTTGGTTTGAAATGGAAAGAGTCCACCAAAATCCAACAACCCATTTTAAATTCAATTCCTCTTGGCTAAAAGATGATACCTTTCAGCAGTTGGTCAAGACAAATTGGACTAACACAAGGGATATAGAAGGAACTCCGGAAGGTATTCAAATTGGGTCAAACCTTAAAAGAATAAAAAAACTGGTTATCACTTGGGAAAAAACCAAATAAAAAGAAAAGGAACAGAAACTCCAAAGTATTGAGGATCATCCTAGGATTATACAATAAGATTCAAAGACAGGGTTTATGACAGGTTTGGCTCGTGACAATCTGAAAAGGCTTGAAGCTAGGAAAAGACTACTGCTAGCGGAATAAGAGGAAACATGGAAACTAAAAAGAACAATTATCTGGCTAGAGAAAGGGGATGAAAATACAAAAAAAAATCAAGCCTATGGAAGGGGAGGATAGTTGAAAACAATATATGGAGTTTAAAGGACTAGGAGGGAAGATCTATTACATCCTTTGAAGGTCTAGCAAAATTGGGCAAAAACCACTTTCATACATTATTCAAAGCAGACAGGAGTGTAAATATTGTAGAAATTATAAAGGTGAAATTATACCTTTCGTGAATGAATAAGGGAATCAAGATTTATTTGTCAAAGTCACAGAAGTGGAGTTTAAAGAATCTCTACTTAGCTTCCAGGAGGATAAAAGCCCTTGTCCAGATGGACAGAAAATATAATTTTTCAGGGGATTTCCTGATCTAATCGGAACATATTTACTAAAATTTATTGAGGAATCATGTATCAATGGAAGAATCCATGGTCCATTCAATACTAATTTCTTATCCCTCATTCCTAATGTAAATGATCCTCAGTATTTTGATGACTTCAAGCCAATCTCGTTATACAATTGTATTTACAAAATTATCGCCAAAATCATATTTTGTCACCTAAAGCATTCTCTTTCGGAGGCCATTTCCAAGGAACAGTTTGGGTTTTTAGAAGGGTGTCATATACACAAGACAATAGGGGTATCCCAGGAAGGTATACATAGCCTAAAGACTGCAAGATCAAAGGGGGAAATCCTGAATATTGATCTCTCAAAATCCTATGATAGAGTGAGTTGGGCTTATATCCGACTTATTCTCCCTCACCTCGGTTTTCAAGTCCCATTTATAAAATGGGTGATGGCATGCATTTCTTTGGTCTCCTTTGTAGTCCTTATCAATGTGGCAGCCTCCTCCTTTTTCATCTCAGAAATAGGCATGCATCAAGGTTGTCCCTTGTCCCCACTACTTTTTCTACTTGTGGCTGAAGGACTAAGTAAAGCTATAGACTCAACAACAAGGGAAGCGATTTTTCAAGGAATTCAAGCTGCACCAGGGATGAGGATCACTCATATCTTATTTGTGGAAGATGTCCTCATTTTTTGCAATGGGAGAATTTGAGATGAAGAAATTTTAGATGACATTTTATATTTGTTCTGACTGGCCATGGGGATGATAATAAACGCCCAAAAATCAACAATTACTACCTCTGAAATGGATGGAGAGGAAATTCCAGTATATCAAAGTTTTTTTCCTTTCATTTTTCAGGATATATCAAAAGGGCTAAAATACTTGGGTTTTCAGTTAAAGTTGAATAATTATAGGAAAGAATATCGAAAATAGTTGAGAACAAAAATAGAGAAAAGATTAAATGGATGGAGTTTTAGATGGTTATATAGAGTAGGTAGACTCACTATGACCAAATCCATTCTGGAAGCCATACCGGTTTATTGGATCTCACTAGCATGGATTCCCAAAGGGGTGCTAGAAAAAATTAGAAGGATCTATGCTCGGTTCATTTGGTCTGGGTCTGGAGATAAGTACACACAACCATGGGCAAAGTGGGAAAGTATAGCACTTTTAGAAGTGCTAGGAGGTTGGGGGATCAAAACAAAATTCTTGTTTTCTAAGGCCCTTGCAGAAAAATCTTGTTGGAGGCTCATTTCAATGTCCATTCTTTGGTCTTTTGTAGTCTCTCAAAAATACATCTCCCCAGTCTCAATAGAGGATTGGATCAGAACCCCAAACAAATCTGCAACAAACTGTTTGATTATCTGGAAAGCGATGATTTCCTCGTTCTTAGTGGTCAAGGACAATATTGCTTGGAGGGTGGGAAAAGGAAATCATCTTCATATTGGATTTGATCCTTGGCCAGGGTGTGGGAATTCTCATATTCTTCCAGAGGACCTAATTGACCAGCTTCACAGGCAAGGTATCTTCTACCTCTCTCAGCTAGTTGATCCTCATACAACAAATCTATGGAATTAAGGATGTAAAATTACTACTTTGTTGGGACTAAATGGGATTTATTGATATTTGATGAGAAGATATAGTATAGCTCTGAGAAGAGGACACATAAGACTCACAAATAGGGAAGATGAATTAGTTTGGAAAAAATACCCCATAGGCTCTTATACTCCAAAAGTGGGATACATAGCATTGAATATAGACCCATTACAAAAAAATACCAAATGGTGGTGGAATAGCCTTTGAAAGATGAAATTCTCCCAAAAAGACAAAATATATATGTGGGAAGCATTAAACAATCGAATCCCAACTTGGGACATCCTGAATATGAGTGACATAGAAGGTCTAGAGAGATGCACTCTTTGTAAAAATGCAAATGAAACCACGTTTCATTTACTCATCACATGTCCTTTCACCATGAATGTATGAACATAAACTTCCTTAATCCTCAGGTAGAATTGCATATGGAATGGAGATTCTTTGGAGATGGCCTAGAGAAACTGGTCTTGTGATCCAAGAAATAAGGAGATAAAATCTTTGCCTCTCTTAATAAGTTGGGGAATCTAGCTAGCAAGGAATGCAATTTTTTTTAAGGAAAAAACATCTATTCCAGAAGTAAGTGTAGCACAAATCCTATCAATCCAGTCTTGTTTTCCCCAGTCCAAAGATGCACCATGTTTAAGGGTAATACAATATGAGCACATAGATTCATCAAAACCTTGGGCATTTTTAGATGGATCCTCTCATAACTCAAACTGTGGAGGAGGAGTTGCTCTACATCTTTTAGGAAATCATTGCTTTCACCTAAAAATGGGCTTGGTCAGGAAGACACAAAACTATGCTGAATTAATGGCATTGAATATTTTACTTCTTTTCACCAGAGAAAAAGGAATACACCAAATACAAATTTTTGGGGAGTCTATGAATGTCATTAATTGGACAAGAAAACATCAAACTTGTCACAATCTATTTCGTTTTCCTATACTAGAGGAAAATTTTCAATTGTTGGCCACTTTTGATACTTTGGTTATCTCTCATGTATACATGGACAGGAACTTGGTAGCGGATTCATTGTCCAAAGAGGGATTGATCCTCTCACTGGGACAATGGCACATAACATAAACAAAAGGGGAAGACACAAATGCTTTTTATCATCGACCTTTTATAGAAGACCAAAGCCATTTGCATGATTGAAGATAGGTTGGAAGACAGTTTGGAAGACAAAAATCTCATTTTAAAAATTTTTGATCAACATTGCTTCTCTCTTATCTGGCCTCTTCATGCTTATTTCTCTCTATTTTCTACACAATACATCACTCCAAAATATTTTTTACATCAGCATTACAATGGATGGACATTATGAACATATTTTGGACACCAACAGAGGGTAACCAAAAACCACAAAGGTTATGATTTTTAGTTATCTATGTATATAAAGGGATCGTATTATGTAGATAGTATATTTCCACCTTGTTCTGGGTGAGGATTTAGTAATTTTCAATGGTAGGCAGGGTAATGTGGGCTCTTAAAAACCAACTACTTTCTTGATCCTTACACACACTTTCGGTGTGTTGTGCTCCGAGAGCACCTACAAAATGTAATTTTGTCTCTTATAAGAAATAAAATTGTGCTTTTTTTCTGAGGAAAAAAAAACATTGATCATGGTTTATGAAAGAAGTCAGAGTAGCACAAGTCAACTCAATAGATTTAAAATCATAAGTATTAATGATTGATAATGATGTTCTATCAAAAATATTGTTAGCTTCAATCTCATGCATGCAAAAAAACAGAAATGAAGAAGACATCTCTAAAAAATAAACTATTACAACAAAATATATTCCACCTCATTTAAGGAAGGCTGATAAGATCTAAGTTCCAAGAAAAGAAAAACAAAAATACAATTTTCAATGAGGATGGGGAAATCACAACCTAAAACACTAAATCTAAAAGGAATTGTAATAAATAGAAACATAATGATACTCATAAATTTTGACAATACTCATAATTATATAAACATTGATGTCTGTGTACAACTAAACCTTTTTCTGTACCTCGAGAAGGACCTCACAATTACAATCATTAGGGGACAAAAGAACAAAGGATTAAGTAGACGTCATAAAGTCTTAGTTCAAATCCAAAAGTTGGAACTACAAATAGGATTTTATGCTCTACCACATGATGATATGGATAAGTAGATATGGCTCTAAGTGTTGAATGATTGATACAGTTAGACACTCATACTGTCATCCTCAAAGAACAGTTCATGGAATTTAACTGAAAAATAAAAACATTTTGAATTGTATGGGGTTAAAAGTTTCCATCACAATAAAAGTGAATTACAATTAGTAAAAAGGGATGAAAAACACAAACAAACATACAACAATGGAAGAAAGGAAAGTATTTTACCAATAAGTATCAAAGGTTTACATTAAACAACCAAGTCAAAAGATTTTAGAATATGATTCACACAATACAAAAGAACCTTGCTAACATTCAAAGAGGGAAGCAAGTCAAGCCCCTACAATTCAATAAAGATTAAAGATTGTATTTCCAAGGAAACATGCTTAGCTATAGAAAATCTTATTTATAATTATGCTTTGAAGACACATCGTTATCGAAGGAGGTGGAAACATAATAATAATAATAATAATAATAATAATAACTAGTTTAATGAAAATTCGTCACATACCCCTTCACTTTATGACTAGACAATGCATATAAGTGTACTATCATAAGAATCATTTTAATCATTTTATAAATTATTTATTACTTAATGTTTTATTATATAATTATAGTAATACTCTTGCAATCCGATAATTAACAAGTTTGTTTATCACATTGACATATCTACATGCATTTTAGATGCACATGTAAGTATTCTTGTTGCAATCGAAAATTTCCAAAGAAAAAACAAAATCACCACACCAACTCTCCAGTGTACCTTTAACTAGTATGGAATGTTGATTCGCTTAGAATATACACATTGAATTTAAGCTCTACAAAGCTTCAAAAGCAAGATTCAAATGATATAGGTTATTCCATTTCAACACTCTACCTGACCATGAACAATGGTAAGGGAAAAGAATTAGATAGTATTTGTGCATGTGCAGATATATAGTGAGAGGGGCAATGAAGATGCAGAGTCCATACCTATACAAAAAGTTATCATCAAACACGTGGTTCAATTTTATTCAAAGTGAAAAACCTTAGCAAGGCTGGACATATTCTGAATCCTCCTAAAAGAGAGGAGTTCTCTTGAAACGTGGACATAGGAAGTTCATGGCCATCATCAACTTGTATGGTAAGGTCTTGGGTTAAGTTCCATAGAGAACAAAACCCTCATGTTTAGTTTCCAACATTGAATTTGGAACCCTGAAAAATTTGTTTTTTCCAATTGTCACTCTTTGTTGCACAATGCTATGCCAACACATGGACGGAGTGAGAAATGGAGAGTAAAGTGGAACCTCCATCCGGTGGGGAAGGAAAAGAAAGTACTATTTTACTATTCATTTGAATTTGTTTAGTATTGTTAGAGTTAGACTTAAAAGGAGCTTCAAATCGCAATGCAATAAAAAGATCTTTGTTCCTTACTAGAAGGGAGGTGGCGCCCATGAGCTCTACCCTCTCTAGCATAAATAAGTTTTGAGAAGTTAGTTACTTCATTATGACAATTTTTTTACGTTATATGCATAAGATAATACTTAAGCCATATATAACTAAGAGGTGAGTTGTAATTAAGTCATATATAACTATTTACATTGTATGGATAAGAGAATACTTAAGCAATATATATAATTAAGCAGCAAGTTATAAGCATCATACTAGATATATTTGTTTTACTTGGGATAGTGATAAGTGGTTTAAATTTCACATTTATCATATGTTAAAATGTTGTGGGTTGTAATTAGATGAAGGTGATTAATAACCACCATGTTACACAACATGAAATGTTGTGTGGGGTTATGTATACACCATCAAATTTGAAGCAATTCAAATTATATAGCATATACACAACCCCAAACAACATTTAATGTTGCATAGCATGGTGGTTATTGATCTCCTTCATCTAACTACGATCTTATTTAGCTTTATTGTTGCATAGCAAGGTAGTTATTGATTGTCGTTAGTTAAATGTTCATTAGTCGTACTATAGATAGTAATAAGTGATCAATGTTTTGCAATCATCAAATGTCATAATGCTATGGATCATAGTCGAATGTAATTTTCACGTTGATTAGTTATAACATGGATAATAATAAGTGGTCAAAGTTTTACATTCATAATATGTCATGTGTATCATGTAATGCTATTGATCACAATTGTAATGCTATGGATCACAATTATATTGGATTCATCATGTGTATTACCATCACGTGTCATAATGTTATCACGTGTTATAATGTTATGAATTATAGTGATATTGGATTCGTCATTGTGAATCACAATCATATTAGATTCATTGTTCTTCCTACCCCTCAATTTGTTGTTTTTTTATTATTCTATGTGGAAAGGGACTTTGATGGAGACTAAGCAATGATTATTATTCTATGTAGAAAGGGACTTTGATGGAGACTAAGCAGTGAGATAAAATACCTCTTCCGAATTCCCCTAGGCAGGTTACTCATTTTATTTGGTCTTTATTTTCATAAATAGTGTTTGATGTTGATACTCTTCAATGAGAGTTGAAAGCTTGAGTGAGTTAAGATATGACTTGTTGGTAATAGAAATCCATGGGATTTGAGAGCATAAAGTATACGTTTGGTAGCAAAAATCCCTAACATTTGAGAGCAATTCCTAACGTTATGGAGCATAGGTCACTACTTGTGTGAGTGGGTAAGAAAAAGTTTGACAAACTTAACGAAGTGATGTTTGAAGAGTACTAGTATTATTTAGTAGCAATGAGTTGACTTAGAGAAATAGTTGCAGTTCCCTCCCTTATCTGAAGAGTATTAGTATTAATTGGTAGCAATAAGTTGACTTAGAGAAATAGTAACAGTGCCCTCACCAAGTAGAGTAAAATATTAATATGAAGTGAATTTTCATCAGAATAGATGTATACTAAATCAACTTTATTTTTAGTTAATATGAACTTTATTTTTAGTTAATATGAAGTGAATTGTCATCTTCATAAATGTATGAAATCAAATATCATTAACAAAAAATAAACATAATATCTAAACCATAATTGATATTAACTTAAATTTTAATACATATTAAAATACCAAATTTGATATTAACTTAAATTTTAATACATATTAAAATACCAAATTTGATAATAAATAAATATAGAAGAGAGAACCAAACCCACTTCATAAGAATATGATCAATATGGGTGAGATCATAAAAAAGAGAGATCAATATGGTTGATATGGAGATCTTGAAAAATAGCTATATGGAGAGCTTCAACATATTTAGTTGGGCTATAATCTGGTATCGAGTTTTCATTTGCCTTTAGAAATAAAAGGAATATGCAAAGTTATTGATTTTAGTTTTTAAAAGGACTTAGAAATAAAAGGAATATATAAAGAAATAAAAGGAATATGTAAAGTTAGTGATTTTATTTTTTTAAAAGGACTCGTTAGAACGGTAGCGAAAGATAGCTTTCAAATATGTTTGAATTGAATGTTGGAAATATTGGTGATCACATTATTAAATGACTAACTTAGAAAGTTGTTCATCAAATCCCCATCTCAAAGGGAAAGATGGGGGCTTCAACTTTCTTCGTTTTGTAGTTCAAGTTCATAGAGAGAATGTCAATAATGGTAAGAAACGGGGCAGATCAAAAGATATAGTCAACTAATTAGACATATTGTTAAGGGGATATTGTGGGATGTTAATTTCTAGGTTAATAATATATAATAATATATAGTTTTGTTATTGTTTGAAGGGATGGATAGCATGGTTATCCAATAAAGTTAATGTCAATTTTAAATTTACAAACAATTTTTTTATTTTTTTATTTTCCAAAAGATATTAGACTAAAATATATTATTTTTATATCCATCATCATCTTAATCTTCATTATTAATTTTAAAATAAAATTATAACTTATCTTCATTATCAATTTTAAAATAAAATCATAACTTAAAGATCATACATTAAATTATAAAATTCCGCTCCTCAGCAGAC
>CBVK0100465017.1:889-30441 GCA_900067695.1 Picea abies | reverse complement strand
ATGACTAGTTTTGGATTAGTCAACAACCCTAACTTGAAATAATCATAACTATGTACCTGTAATGAATAACGATCTAAAAATAGCACACAATGTTCTTCAGTGTGTTTTAAGCAATTGCTCCTTGTGTCACTACTTGGAATCTCTTAGAAAATGAGTTATAGCAAAAATGGCATACCTTGTTGAATTCTGGCTTATTCTAGAGAGTGAAATTGTAGAGTGTTCCCCACACTGAATATTTATTGTATGGATCTAAAAATTTTACAAAAAATACTACAGATTTTACTCTAACAAACACAATTGGTCTTACTGAATTAGGATTTGTTATGAATAAGTTATGACGTTTTTACCTGAAACACCTGTTTTAGACTAGTTTTAGGACTAGCCACAAACCCTATTTTCCACGAAGTGTAACTCCAAATATACAACGACCCACAAGCATAAATTTTTACAACAGCTACTTCGATATGTTTCCTCAATGGCCTCCCAATTTCACGGTCTGAATCATTTTAGAAAAAAATTTATTGCAAAAATGGTGAGATGACCTATAAATAACATACCTTAAAAAGCATCATCAAAAGAATTTATCCTTCCTTGAATTTCATCCTTCTTTACTTAACCTTCCCTTTGAAATTCGTCTTAGATATCCTTTGGTTACCTCATTCACTTGTATATATTCAATATGCTCACGTGTGATTAAAATGAGAGAGCCTTGCCTCTCATTTATACTTTCATGTAGCTTCCTCAAGGGGTTACCTTTTAACCATCTTAATCCACTTTCCTTATTTTAGGGTTAACCCACTTCTAATTTCTCCATTCACTTTATTATTTAAATAATTTTTTTTTTATTCACTTTGACTTATAGTACACTCATCACTTCACTTTATTATTTACCTTCTAAAATCTCTTAAACCACTTTGACTACTTTGACCTTTTGGGGCTTCTAGATGACTCATGAGGGTTCTCCAACTTCACATGGCCATAACTCTCTAAACGTGAGGAGTTATGTGACGTTACACATACCAACAGAATTGGAATGACATGTAATATCCATCTAGAATAGTCTTACTTGCAAATATATCAAAACACATACCATTATGCATCAAACAAACTTAGGTCCATTACCCAAACCTGGGTTCTCCAACTTCACGTGGCCATAACTCTCTAACCGTGGGGAGTTATGTGACGTTCCACATACCATCGGAAATGGCATGACATGTAATATCCATCTAGAGTAGTATTATATTCAGATACATTAAAAATCATACCATTATACATCAAACAAACTTGGGTCCATTACCCAAACCTTTGTGCTACCAGAATTCGCTACCATAATTTCTCCAAGGGTTGACATCAATCACTAAGGGTTGACATCAATATACAATATCAATCTCCAATGGTTGAAATCAATCACTAAGGTTTGAAATCAATCTACAATATCAATCTCTAATGGTTGACATCAATGACAACCAACAATCCATACCAACTGTCCATCAACCTAAGTTAATTGTCTGACATATTTTTAGAAACCCTTAGGTATATTGGATATCTATAACACTTCAAAATTCCCTTTCTACAAGACCCTGGAAATCATAGTCTCTGCAAAAAGGGAAACTAAAAAAACAATTTTGTTGGAATATCAAGAATTTATGAATTCATATAGTGCAATAATTCTCAAATAGGAGTAATACTCCTTCCAGAGTTAACAAAAAAATTGGGGTTGTTACCGCTCAATCTAGCAACCTTCATGGGGATGCTTTGGGGATAACACAAGACAAGAAATGGACCACTATCACCATAGCACAATATCCCCTTCACTTTAGGTCAACTCTTATAATCCATGGGTATATCCCAATCCTTGCAACTACACACCTCAATATATGTTAGATAAACAAATGCCTTAGTAGTCAAATGCCTTGAATATTCAACCAAAGGTTAGGGTAATAAATACTACATTATAGAAAGGGTTAGGAGATAATTAAACAAGTGTTTATATTTACAAATATATACAAGAAAAATACAAACTAGCATGATAAGATCACTCTTAAATGATGAAATAAGTGCCTTTTACTGCACATGAGTGAGATCTTATTGCACAAATCAAGAACCAATAATACACTTGAGTTATCCCTTGATTATTTTCTACACATTGGACCAAATTTCTGCTTTCCAACAATTCCATAATATTATAGAGGATAAAAAACATGGAAAATGCATATTTTGGGTGAGGAAAAGCACCCCAAGAGTGCCTAAAAGCATTTAGAATGATGAACCTTGGGTACTTTATCTAGGGAAATGAATAAACAATAAAAAACAACCCAAAAATTATTAATTGAAAGTACAAATGAATAATGACCATGAAATTATCTCACACTTGCCAAGAGAGATGGTGAATCCCCGTAAGGTTTCACCAAAAATATCCTAAATGAAAAATAATATCAATTTAGTGCTTAGGAGATAACTTTCATTGTTATAATGCATTTGATATCCTTTATAAACAATCCACTAGAGAAATATAATCTAGGGTAGGGTTAGAATGCACCTTTTAGAGTTAAACCCTAGCTTAGGTTTCACAAATTTTATTTTTATTATTTTTAATTTAATTTTCTGAATTAGTAAAGATCTTAAATCAACCACAAAATGTTATATAGAAACTTGAATAAAGATACTCAATTTTCCTTTTTAGGGTTATAAATTAACAATGAAACATAAACCCACGGATGAAAATTTATAGAAAATGAAAGTAAACCATTAGCTTTGCACTAGACAGTGAAACAAATATTTTTGATGGTTTATATTTTATATTTTATTTTTCTATTTTTTTTGTTTTATAAGACATAAAAGAAAATAATTGAATTTTTAGGGTTTCTAGTTGGCGAATGTTGGGAGTTAGGGCTTAGCCTTATCTCCACTAGGGCTTACGGGGTCAATAAGTATGCTCCTCTAAAAATTGGTTTTCCATGTTTATGTATTAGAACTAGATACTAGGGCCACAAAACTAGTAGTCTCTTTGCTAATCAAGACAAACCATGAAAAATGAGGCCCTACAAGAAGAGTTTCCCCAAGGGAATAGACTTGAATTAATATTTCTAGTTTATGTAAAATCTTGAATCATTCACAATTGTCTTTAAAATACCAATAATAATAACCAAGAAAGATAGAGCTCCAAGAATTTACACTAAGAAAACACCAAGTAAATATATTCTATTAAATGGCTCCAATAATGATCTCCAATGATTCACAACAATTTGAATCAGAGGAGTGCCTCTTATTTATAGATGAGGCTCACAACTCCCTCCCATTGTTTATTCCCTAAATCTAGCGTAAGGGAATAAAATAAGAGTGACTTGTCATCCATAAAGCTTAGAGACTAAGTCAAATTACATTGAAATGATACTTTACATGAATACAACCCTCATAAAGGGGACACCTTTAATAAAATGTGTGAAATAATGTCCATAAATCCTTGAAATATGTCTCCAAAAGATGACCATCTCCATACCTAAGGTCAAGGCACCTCCATGAAGCACATGAGTGACAACCTTTTTGTCTATGTGGGTAATGTGTGCTAAACCATGGGTGTGGCAACCCTTACAAAGTGCAATCACCTTTTCCAAAGAAAAGAGTAAGTGAATAGTTCGGGCCCCATAAATCATGTATCCTAGTAGATCCACTTCAAAATGACCACATAAATACCCAAGACATAATGCTTGACCTAGAGGGAGTTACCACCTATAAGGGATAGATGGTCATAGCAATAAAACCATGTACCCTGAGAATAGGGACTAAAAGGAAATGCCATGACCATCCACCTAACGGGATATGTTTAACCACTAACTAACACTTGTACATAAGAATATCTCATCATGGCCATATACAAATAAATTCATCACACTTTGGGATCATCAAAGTGGTCACATCTCATGAAAAATAGTAGGGTACACTGCATAAAATCTAGGGTGTAAAAGGGGTCAAGTTGTACCACTATGAGATACCTATCTCAAATTATTAATTGTATGACATTGATCACAATGGTATAAATCTCAGGTAACCATTTTTTGGTGGGCCCAAGCATACTATTGTGGGTGACCTATCTTAAGAGAATCCTTGTGTGGTGCTGATTGTAGTGGTGTAACTCTCTAGTAATCATTTAGGTGGACTCAAGTTCCCATGCCTGCTACTAGAAACACAATCGTAGCTGACAACATACTCATTAAACTAGAAAATCCAATTTCCCAACAAAAACATTCTCAGGATGAAATAACTCTCAAGGTCATTCAAGTTTTAAACTCCCTACCCAAAATCCTTGAGGAGTAGGAGTATCAAATAGATCCTACAAGTGGGGAATCCTCTGTAAATGAAAATCATCACATTAGACCACCCTTTCATGGTAGTAATATGTGGCACATATTTACCAAAGTAGATATAAACAAGTTTGATGGGTTTGACCCCATTGATTGGATTACATGTATGGAACACTACTTCTCCCTCCATGGTATTACTTATGACCTAATGAAACTTAGAGTGTGGGTATTATAATTTTATAGGGAATGATGGTAAACATAAGAAATCCTATGGGGAAGACAATTTCTGTAGTATTTTGTGAAATCCATCTATGTGGATTTTGAAAGAGACACCCATTTTTTGGAATGGTTGATGGTTCTCAGAATAACAATGATAGTTTAATGTCAAGGAGTTCCATGATCATGGTTAAATTATCAATCTGAGTGTGTAAATATTTAGAGGTGATATGCACTATTTATGCAAATTACATGAGCATATTCTATCAATGAAGTTGTAGATAAAACAAATAATCAACCATGAGCAGATCACTTAGCCTTTGTTCCACTCACTCCAAGAGATTTGATTTGGTAATAACATCTTCCTATAGTTTGTGAGAAGTCAGGTGGAGTCATAACAATCCTAGAAGAATGGAAAAAAAATGAGAATGATTTAAAACATTGGAAATCAATAGATACTACTTATATACAATATTATGAAAACAACTACAACTATAACATGATACCCATAAGGAATATAAAATCCAAAATAAAAGTGCCGACTATTATAAACTAAATGAATGAAACAACCAAAAACACATATGATGGACAAATATTAAGTTAAATAAATATCTTGATAAAGCAAATAAAATTTCAAGGAAACAAATGGATATAGAAGTAAAACCATGAAAACATAAGAAATACAATATAAGAAGGTTTTGGGCTCTCCCCTTAAGTGGGACTTACCCAATGGAGTTTAAAACCTTGAGGAAAGATGATACTATAACTGAACTATAGTATTATTTATTAAAATATGCAACAATTACAATACAAATTAATCACAAGTATTCCTATTGCTAGAATACATCAAGGACAACACTCAAGGAGATTATTCTCACATACCAGGGAATTAGGTAGTATTGCTAAGGGTATGGTCTATCCTCCTTATTTGTTGCTGTGATAGATTTGGTTGAGTACTATTTTTGGAAACCATTAGGTATATTAGAGATCTATACCACTTCAAACCTCCTTGTCCACAAGACCCTGCAAATCCTAGTCTCTGCAAAATGGGCAACCAATATTTTTGTTGTTGTTGGAATATCAAGAATTTATGAACTATGATAGTGTAATGATACTTAAATAGGAGCAATACTCCTTCCAGAGTTAAAACAAAATTGGGGCTGTGACCACCCAATCTAGTAGCCCTAGTGGGGATGCTTTGGGGATAACACAATATGATAAATGCACCACTCACACATTAGAAAAATATCCCCTTCATTTTAGGCCAACTATTAGAATCCACGGGGAATATCCCAATCCTTCCAACCACACACCTCAATATACATTAGATAGACCAATGCCTTAGTAGCCAAATGCCTTGAGAATATTCAACCAAAGGTTAGGGTAATAAATACTACACTATAGAGAGGGTTAGGAGACAATTAAACAAGTGTTTATATCTGCAATAAATATCTACAACACAAATACAAACCAACACTATAATATCACTATCTAGATGAAGAAATAAGTGCCTTTTACCGCACAAAATTGAAATCTTGTTGCACAAATCAAGAACCAATAATACACCTAAGTTATCCCTTTATTATATTATGAAAATTGGACTAAATGTGTGCTTTCCAACAATTCCAAAATCTGATATGTGATAAAAACCATAGAAAATGCATATTTTGGGTGAGGAAAAGCACCCCAAGAGTACCTAAAAAAACTTAGAATGTTGAATATTGGGTAATTTAGCTAGGGAAATGAACAAACCATAAAAAAACAACCCAAAAATTATTAATTTCAAGTACAAATGAATAATGACCATGAGATTAGCTCACACTTTCCAAGAGAGGTGGTGAATCCCCCTAGGGTTTCACCAAAAATATCCCAAATGAAAAATAACAACAATGAACTACTTAGGAGATGAGTTTCATCATTATAATGCATTATATATCCTTTATAAACAATACACTAGTGAAATATAATCTAGGGTATGATTAGAATGCACCTTTTAGGTTAAACCCTAGCTTAGTGTTTCATCAATTTTGATTTTTATTGTTGTAATTAAATTTTTTGAATTGGTAAACAACCTAAATCAACCATAAAATGTTAGATATAAACTTGAAGAACAATACTCGATTTGACATTTTAGGGTTATAAATTAACAATAAAGCATAAACTCACATATGAAAATGCCTAGAAAATGAAAGTAAACCATTAGCTTTGCAGCAGAAAAAAAAACAAATATTTTTGATGGTTTAAATTTTAAATTTTTTTGTATTTTTATGTTTTATAAGACATAAAATAAAATAATCGAATTTTTAGGGTTTTTTGTTGGTGAATGTTGGGAGTTAGGGCTTAGCCTTATCTCCACTAGGGATTATGGTGTAAAGAAGTATGCTCCTCTAAAAATTGGTTATCCATGTTTATGGATTATAACTAGAGACTAGGTCCACAAAACTAGTACTCTCTTTGATAATCGAGACAAACCATGAAAACCAAGGCCCTACAAGAAAAGTTTCCCCAAGTGAAAATCATTGAATAGATTTTTCTAGTTTATGTAGAATATTGAATCATTAAAAATTTCCCTTAAAATACCAATAAGAACAATGAATAAAAATAGAGCTCCAATAATTGACACTAAGAAAACACCAAGTAAAGATCTTCTATTAAATGGCTCCAATAATGATATCCAACAATTCACAACAATTTGAATGAGAGGAGTGCCTCTTATTTATAGATGAGGCTCACAACTCCCTCCCATCATTTATTCCCTAAATCTGGCCTAAGGGAATAAAATAAGAGTGAATTTGCATCCACAAAGCTTGGAGACTAAGTCAAATTACATTGAAATGATACTTTACATGAATAAAACCCTCATAAAGCGGGCAACTTTAACAAAATGCGCTCAAATAATGTCCATAAATCCTTGAAATATGTCTCCAAAACATGACCATGTCCATACCTAAGGTCAAGGTACCTCGATGAAGCATGGGAGTGACTGTCCAAGTCAAAAATGGGTTATAAAACCGCCAACATTAAGAATGATGTCAAAGAATGGGTCAACACTAAAATCTCCAAAAGTTATGAAAGAAGTGGTTTAAAGTCCATCCACATCACTAAGGGTGAGTGCTATTTCATCTCCATAAAGTGAAAAGTTACTTGAGTGACCTCCTCATCACCCAAGTGGGCTCAAAATAATTCTAACATCGTCATGAAGTACCCCTAAGTGAAATCACCTACCTTTGATGAGAAAAAGAACTTTAAAAAAGTGCCAAAGGAGAGGGATATTATGGATTTTGACACATGGAAAGTGTATATGATGTCCATGTGGATGTAAATATACCTTCCATTCCTCAAAGAGTGTGACCAATGCCTCAAAATATGTGATATTCCTTAAAACATGCGAGACTACCTCAAAGAATATGAAACTAGATAATCATAAGCAAGAATCATCTCCGATGACCAAAGTGTGGTACATACATAAGAAAATGAGGGTCCATGTGGGTAAGGTGTGCTAAACCATGGGTGTGACAACCCTTACAAAGCATAATCACCTTTTACAAAGAAAAAAATAAGTAAATATTTAGGGCCCTATAAATCATATATCCTAATAGATCCACCTCAGAATGACCACATACCTACCCAGGACATAAATTCCTAACCTAGAGGGAGTTACCATGTCTAAGGGATAGTCAGTCATAGCAATAAAACTGTGCACCCTGAGAATGGGGAATAAAAGGAAATGCCATGACCATCCACCTAAGGGGATCCGATTAACCACTAACTAACACTTATACATAAGAACATACCATAATGGCCATATGTAAATAAGGTCATCACACTTTGGGTTCATCAAAGTGGTGACATCTTGTGAAAAAATGTAGCGTATTCTGTAGAAAGTCTAGGGCGTAATAGGGGCCAAGTTGTACCATTACGAGATAGCTATATCAAAATATAAATTGTACGACATTGATCACAATCATATAACTCACAAGTAACCATTTTTTGGTGTGCCCAAGCATACTATTGTGAGTGACCTATATTAAAAGAATTCTTGTGTGGTGCTGATTGTAGTGGTGTAACTCCCTAGTAATCCTTTATATGGATTGAAGTTCCCATGCCCACTAGTAAAAAAAAAATCATAGCTGACAACATGATCATTAAACTATAAAATCCAATGTCCCAACAAAAGACCTCCTTGGATGAACTAACACTAAATTTCATTCAAGTTTTAAACTTCCTATCCAAAATCCTTGAGGAGTAGGAGTATCAAATATATCCTATAACTGTGGAATCCTTTGTATATGGAAAACATAGTATTATACCACCCTTTCATGATAATAATATGTGGCAAAGATTTACCAAAGTAGATATAAACAAATTTGATGGGTCTGACCCCATTGATTGGGTTACCTATATGAACCACTAGTTATCCCTCCATGGTATTACTTATGAACTAATGAAACTTAGAATGGGGGGTATTATAATTTGATCGAGATTAATGTTAAACATAAGAGATCCTATGGGGATGCTCATTTTTAAAGAGACACTCTTGATTTTTGGAATGGTCGATGGTTCTCAGAATCACAATGACATTTCAATGTCAAGGAGTTCCATGATCATGGTTAAATCATCAATCTGAGTGTGTACGTGTTTAGAGGTGTTATGCACTCTGTATGCAAACTACATTTTACTCATCTTTCAATGAATTTGTAGATAAAATAAATAACCAACCATGAGCATATCACTTAGTCTTTGTTCCACTCACTCAAAGAGATTGGATTTAGTAATCACCTCTTCTTGCAGTTTGTAAGAAGTCAGGTTGAGTCATAGCAATCATACAAGAATGAAAAACAAAGGAGAATTATCCAAAACATTGAAAATTAATAGATACTACTTATATACCAGATTATGAAAACAACTACAACTACAAAATGATACCCATAAGAAATATACAATCCAAAATAAAAATCCCAACTATTATAAACTAAACGAATGAAACAACAAAAAAAACATATGCTAGAAAATTATTAAGTTAAACAAATATCTTGATAAAATAAATCATTGTTCAAGGAAACAATGGATATAGAAGTAAATAAACCATGAAAATATAAGCAAGACAATATAAGAAGGTTTTAGGCTCTCCCCTTGAGTGGGACTTACCCAATGGATTTCATAACCTTGAGGAACGATGCTACTATAGCTGAACTACAATATTCTTTATTCAAATATGAAGGAAATTACATTAGAAATTAATCACAATAGCAAGATGCATTAAAAATAGGAAAAACTGATTTCTCTTCTTCTTTTCTATCTAAATACTTAGATTTCTTGTATAAGAACCCCAATTGACATGATCAATTAGATCCATGATTAATAGAGGGTTGTCTACCCTATTCCCCTTACCTAGGTGCAATTGAGCATCGAGGTCCTTTTATTTCTCTTGTTTTTGGTTCAAATTCAAATTTCAAACATATTTGAGGAATATTGAGCTATTTTAGAGTGAATGATAGTTCCCCATATCGTGACTACTTGTTCTATCTCTTCCATCAATGTTATAGATAGGATCCCACACATTCTTCTCCTTGGTTCATTTGATATGGGTGCTTGGGTTCAAAGGATATACTAAATAATAGGATACCTTACTGTATAAAGAACATAATTTTATGGTGTATAATTCTACTTTAAAACAAAGGGTGTTAGAGGATTTACATCAATCCCCTACAATGGGTCACTTTGGATTTTATAAAAATATGAACAAGATATAACATCCCTATTACCAAACTACTCTGATACCAATTTGTAACATCCTCGTTACCAAACTACTATGATACCAATTTGTAATCTTATCAAGCCTACTACTGAGAAATGCTACTCCAAAATCTAGTGGTAGATTCTACTCTATAACATAAGTCTGCACAATAATACTTGAAGTAACTCTCTCAGCCCCAAGATGACTCACATCACACAAAATTTCCTCTTTTTATAAAACTTAAAACAATGGAAGAAACACAATGCAACTGTGCGCCCAAGACTACTGAGCACACCACTTTATTGCACATGTATTCCATATTGAACATGATATCGCTACTGTGTGTGCAACCTTTCTGGTGTCACATGACAATTATGTTCTCCTTGTGTGCATAGACTACTTCTCTATGCACACAAGTAAATCGATCCTCTGGTGCACACAGATTATTTCCCTGCTCACACGACCATTCTAACCTTGCCTCAAAAACTCATGACCAATATCATAAGCTTTACATAAGAGGAAAACTAACAAAAACTATCATACTCATGCATGAATACAAATACTGACTATCAACACCACACTTACATGTGCAAGAAACATAATATAGAATAACAACAATTACTTATATGAAACAACATACAAGGATTTAACCCATATTAAACATAAATAATTAAGCACACAGTAAATGAGACAAGCACATAAAGGCCCTTATCTTTTATGAAAAGTCACCAACTACATGAAAAACTTAGACATTCCTCCCAACCATAGACTCTTTTGCTCATATACTTTCAACAACAGGACACCCCCGAGCTTGGCCTTAACTCCACCAGGGAAAAAGGGTTCCTAATGCCAAGATAAGGTTTGAAAATCAACAAAAATTCTTAGTCCAAGGTGCCACTGCTACAACTAGACTACAGTCTCTCATTCCCCACATGCCTGTTACATCCAAGGAAGTGTGCCCCTTCTCTACTCAATGATCCCTCAACTACCCCACTTACCTTCCAATGTTGCAACAATAGGTCGGACAGGAAGTCTTAGAGCCTTACAACTAATTCCCAATACACTAGGGAACAATTCACAACAAAAATCTCACCTAGAGAGAATTCCCATGGGTCTGACAACCCTCCTCTTCGACAACAAATATCTCACCTAGAGAGAATGCTCACGAGCTTGACAACCTACCTCTTCAAAAATAAAACTCTGGTTACAATACAAAAAAAACCATTACAATGTTTTCTTTGCAGATAAGGTAATAGTCTTCCTTCCTCAGATGGTATGACCTCCTTCTACACACAAGAAAAATGAATGATTCATCCCACAAGAATGAAATCTCATCCCTTGAAATACACTAAGTCCAAAAATATATATTACATGCCTTAAACTGGACACTTTTCACCTTTAGAATTAGCTTTAGCCACTTGGTGACCCATTCCCATCCCTCAGGAACTTATGATAATTAATTATCCATAAATTACACTTTTCAGAAATATTAGTAAAATATTCCCTAGGACTTAAATCCCCCCCTTTTCCCTTTTCTGATGGAGTTATCCCCCCATCTCTTTTCGTCTGATCTATCTGTGTGCAATGATGTGATAATATTAATAACTTGAGTGTTATTACTCTTACATGGACATGCGCATTAGCCTATTTGAGTCTCGACTCACCGGCCTCATAACCACACAAGCTCTCTGGCCTCAAATACATACACACACACACACACACATATATATATATATAACTCAATTCGATGCACACTTCTAGTAATCCCCGTGCACTTATTCAAGTGTGTGCAACACTATGAAATGTGTGCACCCTTCCTTTGATTTTAAACCACACACACTTACCAAGGTGCACACATCACTATGAAATGTGCACACCCTTTCTTTGATAAAAATTCTTGTGCACTACTCAGGTGTGCGTGAAACCAAAACTTGGTGCCAATGACTCGCTAACCTATATGTACATTTATATTTACAATTGGTACCAACAACGCACCAACCTATATGTTCAATTTCAAAGGGTTTCAGATTAGGGACATTACATTCCCCTCCCCATTATTTATGCATTGTCCTCAGTGCATTATATACACATGTATATACAAAACTTCAAAAATATTAAAAAATATGCAGAGACTTTTCCTGCATAGCATCCTCATGCTCCCAAGTTGCATCCTAAAGATCGTTCCAGGTCCATTTTACCATTACCAACTCCATGGATTGATTCCGAAGCTATTTGATTTTCCAATCCAATATGCAAACTGGTCGCACTCGAAAATCTCCTACTGGCTCCATCTTTTACTTCAATCATGTGCGGATGAAACTCAACTTTCTTGTTATCTAAGGCTGCATAAATCCTAGGTACATTTCTTCCCATGTCTTCAACTATCGCATCTTGTTGTACACTATGCAAAGTCCTTTATTTTTCACCTCTTTGAGGGAAATGTCTGTGCATATGATCTTTGACACAACCCCAACATTGAATAGATTGTTTCCTTGGATTTTTCCCCATTGTCTCTGTCATTTCGGGCTCCTTGAAAGTTGGTTGTCCTTGTGCAGTATTTCTGAAAAATGACAGATTATCCCTCTTCTTCCTCTTTTCCACCTTGATTTTCATCTTATCTTTCCAAGCCTTTTGGAAAACCAGTCTTCCCCTTTGCTGATCATAAAGACATTTAGCGTACCTTATATTTTCCTCCAATGTCTTGGAGTCATCATATTGTATCTTGTTATTGATAAATGAGGGAAGCCCACTCAAGTACCTCTGAATTTTAACTTTCTCATCCTTGATGAATGCGCCATATTTCAATGACTCTAAGAATCTTCTTTCATACTCATCTATTGTCATACTCCAAGGCTTGAGTTCAAATAAATCCTTCATTTTCTTGTCATAGTATTTCTTGGTTAAGTATTTATTTTGAAAATACCTCTTGAGCTCTCTTCAAGTAACCTTCTTCTCATCAATGTGTTGCACTTGCACAAACTAATCGCACCACATTGATACTTTTCCTTTTAGCTGATAGATGGAAATTCTCCCTTCTACCTGTGTAGAATAATTATGCAATTGGAAGTACTTCCTCATACCCAACAACTAGGTCTCTGCATCTTCATTCTTCTTATGATCACCATCAAAGGTAGGAGGCTTGATCTTATTCATTTCTCCCTATAGCTTGTCCACCCCAATCCTTATCTTATGCTTTTTGACAGAAGATGGACTTGAGCTACTTTGCACTTTCCTAAATGAATTCTTTGGTGAGTGAGGGTGATACCTATCAACACTTCTTGCTTCTCCTATTTTCGCATCATGAGACCTATGAATTCTTGACCTACTTGTTTTTGTCTCCTTATCCATTTTATTTTCTATTATGTCCAAGCTTGGCATCAACTTGACATTGAAGTCATCTTGCTGCCCCTTGGCTTCCATAATCCTTTCATTATCAAATTTATAGCTTTGGACATTTTTTTGCAGTCCCTTTATGGTTTCTACCAAGTTAGTGTGCTCCTCCTTGGATTTTGTACCATCAACACCCAAACCGACATACAAATCCTTGAATTCATCATCATGGATAAAATATCTATGCACATATTCTATTATCTTTGACTTTCTGCATTTATTATGTCCTTTTCTAATCGCTGATAATTCTACAAAATGTGTAGGAAATTAGATTTGTTAGATGAATTCATGAGACATCTTCATGAAAAATCTACACCATTTTGTTAGAATACTTTCTTATGAAGCTTGTGCATGCATTGGAATTAACCGTGTATCAATGCACGATGTCAATATTCGACATATACACTGTGTATCAGTATTGTGCATGCACCAAAAATTTTTCTCTGCAAAACCCAAAATTTTAGTGCGCATACCCATGCCTCACTATTTCCTGCACAGTTCCAGTGCCGCACCCTGCAATATCCAAAAATTTAGTGCATATAATTATGCATTCTTATCTTAGGTGCATCCTGGTCATGCTATAATTCCAAATTCGGCCACTTATCAGTCCAAATTTTTCCTTAAACAAAAACTTGGCCCATGCAGGCTCAGTGTTGAGACTGGAGCTCTGATACCATACTGTAACATCCTCGTTACTAAACTACTAAGATACCAATCTACAACATCCCCATTATCAAACTACTCTAATACCAATTTGTAACCTTACCCAACCTAATACTGAGCAATGCTACTCCAAAATTGAGTGTGCATATTCTACTCTATAACATAAGTCTGCATAGTAATACTTGAAGCAACGTGCTCAACCCCAAGCTGAGTCGCACCACTCAAACTTTCCTCTTTTTACACAACTTAAAACAATGAAAGCAAGACAATGCAATTGCATGCCCGAACATACTGAGCACACTGCTTTACTACACATGTATTCCAGACTATACATGAGATCACTATTGTGCGCACAACCTTTCTAGCATCACATTCCAATTCTATTATCTTTGTGTGTGTGGACTGCTTCCATGTGCACACAAGTAAATCTAGCCACTGGTGCACACATAGTATTCCCCTATGCACACGACCATTCTAACCTCAGCTTAGAGACTCGTTACCAATATCATAAGGTTAACATAACATGAAAACTAACAAACAACAATCATACCCATGCATGACTATAAATACTGACAATCAACACCACACTTACATATGGAAGCATCATATGTTGGACACACCAACCACACTAAGAGGGGGGTGAATCTGTGTAGGGATCATTTAACAATTCTTTCTTCCATTAGTTAGCAACCACTTCGAACATTATCATTCATTACTTTCATTCACAATTAGTTTCTTACATGGAAACATATATCAACACCTTTCATCAATAATAAAGAACTATGAGCCATCATCATAATGAACATAATGAGCACTAGATATTTTTGTAAGATTTTTGTATTATGTTGTTACATGAAGAATACAATATCTGGGGGTTTATCAACACCAATTGAAAAAGGAGCACCAACTCCAAGAGAGTACCAACTCTCAAATGCAAGACCCAACTTGCATATCTCAACAACAACTGAGATGTGAGGATTCCAACCCTCAAGTACAAGATCCATCTTGTAGACATAAAACAATCTATCAAACTGTACCAACAGTCTATACCAACACAAGTGCATCAAATATGCACAAAACAACTTGTCACTTCAGGCTGTCTCATCAATCTCATCATCCAAATCAGATCCACTCACCAAGATCAATCATCAAGACAACTTTCAACCATATGCACAATATCACCAAGATAACCAACAATATACCTCTATTAATACACCGTACTCTCCATAAACCAAATACCATAAACCCTTACATCAAAAATGCATCAAACCCTCACTGTAATGCAACCTCAAACTGTACCAATAACTTCAACAATACATCTTATCCAAAAACCCTCAAACATGTACCACTCATGAACCAATCAAGTATCCAAACCACTAACTAATGCCTCTCACAATGCACTACAAGAAATGCCAATAAATAAAAAAAAATGCATCAACAATGTACTTCACCAGATCCGCCTCATAACCATTCACTACAACAAGTACTATACAACAATAACACTTCTAGGAAGATTCCCAAACTCACAATACCATTCCTCATTCATATCCAAAAAAATGCCTCAAATAAATCCCCCAAAGTGTGCCAATGATAAAAAAACAAGTATACCATCATTGTACCTCTATAGATATGCCCTATGCAACATATATCATTTAGCCAATGATGTCCCAAGGACATCTACTCAACCTCATATGTCCATAACTCAAGCTATCACAAATATCCAATGATGTAGCACACCTTTTTGAACCTGTAGTTGGATCTAGTGTACTTGATCACTGTTGAATATCTAGGAGACTCTGCTCAACCTTTGCAACTTCAACCAATATTCAACCTTCATTTCTAGTAGTTACTCGCGTGACGCAGACAAGGTGTCCAGCGGGGCCTCGCGGGACACACTCTACTCAACTCGTAGGGGTGCCTTGTGGGACATGCTCTACTCAACCCACGTGGATGCCTCGTGGGACGTCTACTGGGTGACCCATGGGGATGATCCTAATTAGGGTTTTCACGATTTCTTTGCACTCCACTGTGGCCATGAAACTTTTTCATGACTCTGCCTTCACTTCCTCATGTTTGCAAAACTTGAGATGTATCAATGAGTACTATTGGATTACTGAGAGGGGGGGTGAATTAGTAATAGAGAAATTTAATCCTTTTTAAACATATAATGCAAGTGTTATATAAGTGTAGCATTATCATCTAATAATTGCAGAGTAAATAAAAAATGAACAAATGATCAAACATACACATACACAGTACACCGGTGTTTTTACGTGGAAACCCAAAGTGGGAGAAAACCACATAATTATTTTTCTTATATGTCTTGAAGAATTACATTCATTGGAAGCACCAACTTCCCTTTTTTTCTAGCTGGAACTGGAAGGAGGCTCCAACCCCCTAGTTTCTTAGGCTACAACCTGAGGGAAGCTCCAACTCCCCAATTCTCTCGCTACAACTAGAAGGAGGCTACAACCCTCTAAGTTCTCCATCTACAACTAGAAAGTGGATACAATCACCTGTCCTTGCCCCATCCAACCACCCTGAAATATAAATGCCAAATGTAGACAACCTATCACTGTCACTGAATAAACCACTACCACTGCCAACCTATCACTATCAACTTGTACTAATAACCTGTAACAACCTGTACCAATCAACCTGCACCAAACAACCTGTACCAATAAATTGAACCAACATGTACCATGTATCAACCATGCATCAACCTTGACTCATAAAGATGTACCAACATCATCAAATATACACCTCATGTATGTGCCAACTCATCAACTACTTGTCTCAACCATGTACCCAATATGTACCTCAACCATATACCAAAGACATAAACCAATATAACCATCAAAATTTATCTAGAAATTCATCACTCTACCCATAAATCAAATACCATAAACCCTTACATCAAACCATGTGCCACAACCTCACTGTTATGTAGCCTCAAGCTAAACCAACAACTTCAACAACACATCAAAAGACCAATACCCATATGCCAAATACCAACAACAAAATACCAACTGTATCCCTCAACAAATCTAATATATGCAACAATATTGAACATCCAATACCATCTCAAGAGCTAAACTATATTTCACAAAACATACCTGAAACAAGATGTGCCATATCTCTCATAAATAGACCTCAACCATGTTGTTGTTGCGATTTTTCTGTCGCACTTTTTTGTCGTGATTTTTTTGCTACACTTTTTCAACCGCATTTTTCTTGAAGCGATTTTTCTGTCGTGATTTTTCCGCTGCACTTTTTATGCTGCGCTTTTTTCTACCGCACTTTTTCTGCAGCGATTTTTCCGCCACACCTTTTCTGCCGCACTTTTTCTGTCGCAGTTTTCCTACCACACTTTTTCTGCTGCAAATTTTCTCTATCAATAATACCTTCCCAAATAACCTTTCACAAAAATAGATATTCAATGATATTCAAGTGTGATTAAAATGAGAGAGCCTTGCCTCTTATTTATACTTTCATGGAAAACCCCCCTTTCCTTATTTTCTTTTGCAAACACTTTGACTTTTTGGGGCTTCTAGATGACTCATGAGGGTCTTCCAACTTCCCATGGCCATAACTCTCTAACCGTGAGGATTTATGTGACGTTCCACATACCACCGGAAATGGCATGACACACAATATCCATCTAGGATAGTTTCACTGACAAATTCACTGATCTTCATCTCATTATTCCATAATTAAGCACGGGTTTTCTAACCATACTTCTAGGATAACTCAATCCACAAAGCGTCTTCCCGTGAGGGATTTCACCATAAGGGGACTACTTTGGATTTCATCCATTTGTACTTATTATCAACCATGACAAGACAATAATGAGTCATCTTTACATCAAACAAAATTGGGTCCATTACCCAAACCTTTGTGCTACTGGGATTTCTTCAAGGGTTGACATCAATGACAACCAACCTTAATAAACAATCTCCCCCTTTGGCATTGATGGAAAAACTGTAATGAAATGCTAAAATCATATCACTCATGCTCCCCTTGGAACCATGCCTCTGTACTATGCATCTTTGTGACCATTTCTCCCCCTAGAACCATGACTTTTTCCTCTTCATCTGATAAATCTCTCCCCCTTTTTCATCAATGGAAAATGTATCTTTCCATCCGAGGCTGCTCCCCGTGACTGAACTTTCCTCTTTATGGTGCTTCCTCGTGTACATATAAGACATATAAGATAAGCATTAAAAATAATTCATTTTGGATTAGAAATAACTTCGAGTCTCTGGCGAAGACACTCAAAGGCTTCCCATGGTAGTGGTTTTGTAAATATGTTTGTCACTTGTTCTTTTGTGCCCACATACTCAACTCTGATGTTCTTTTCTACAACCTGTTCCTGTAGAAAGTGATATTTGATTGGAATGTGCTTTGTCTTGGAGTGCATCACTGGGTTCTTTGAGATATTGATGGCGCTTGTATTATCACAATAGATTTGAATGGGCTCATCATACTCAACCTGTATATCTGTGAGAGTTTGTTTCATCCAAAGAACGTGTGTACAACATGATGCTGCTGCAATATACTCTGCCTCGGGTGGAGATAAAGATACTGATGATTGTTTCTTTCTTAGCCATGATACTAAACACTCACCTAAGTAGAATGCTTCTCCACTAGTTCTTCATCGGTCATTAATAAAACCTACCCAATCTGCATCTGTGTAGGCAATAAGTGATAGATCCTTTCCTTTTGGATACCATAATCCAAACTCTTTTATTCCTTTGAGATATCTAAAAATCCTCTTCACTGCTAATACATGCGATTCCTTTAGTGATGCTTGAAATCATGCCACATGTCCAACTTCCTGCATTACATCTGGTCTGGATGATGTCACATATAGTAGGCTACCAATCATTGACCTGTATTTCCTCTGATCTGTAGATTTTAATCATCATCTTTTCTTAACTTACAACTGGTTTTCATGGGAGTGATAAATGGTTTTCAATATTCCATTCAAAAACTCTTTAGCATTTCTCTAATATACTTGGTTTGAGAAATAAAAATTCCTTGGTGGATTTAACGTATTTGAAGTCCCAGAAGAAGGATAGTTCTCCAAGTAATGACAATTCAAATTTATTCTGCATATCCTTTGCACATTTCTGGCTTAACCTGTCATCATCACTACCAAAAATAATATCATCAACATAAACTTCAATTAATAAAATACTATATTGACTTACCTTGATGTAGAGGTTGTTGTCTGCACTTCCTTTTCTGAACCCTTCCTGTTGTAGATATTTATCTAGTCTAGAGTACCATGCTCTAGGAGTCTGTTTTAGACCATACAAGGCCTTCTTTAATTTACACACATAATATACGTTATTTGCCAACTGAAATCCTTATGGTTGTTCAATGTAGACTTATTTTTCAAGTTCCCCATTTAGAAAAACTAATTTTACGTCCATCTGACACACTTTAATATTTTTGGAGCATGCATAAGCTAAAAGAAATCAGATTGCTTCCATTCTGGCAACTGGGGCAAATGTCTCTTCAAATTCGATTCCTTCAACCTGTGCATATCATTTACATACCAATATAGCTTTGTTCCTTGTAACCTGTCCATCTCCATTCAATTTATTCCTATATACCTGTTATCCCCGATTTCTAGGGATATCTAGGAGATCATGTCTCGAGGCCCACAGGTCCTAGACATGGAGTACCGAGAGCAGGATTGACCTGAGAAAGGCCATGAAGGGTCCATCCTTCTTATTCTTCACCAGAATTGTCCTGTTAGCAGCAACAACTTCCATCACCATCGGCTTGGACTTGCATCAGAAAAGACTCTTGCTCCATGAGGTAATTGGTCCAAGGTATCATGGTATGTGTCATGTTTGATCATTATAACTTTCTTATATATGCATCAGGTTCCTTACATTTCTGACAACTGCTTGGATCTTACACTAATCCACTTGACCATTGTTGGGGGGATCAACGGGGTGCCCTAGCAAGCTTGTATTCATGGGTTTTTGTTAGTCACCAGGGGGGATTTGAAGAGCCATCATCTGCTCCCACCATACTATCACTTTACATCTTATCTCCCATACATCCATCCCATTCCCCTAGTCCGGGTATTAGGATGACCTACTTGAGGGGTTACATATTCATCTTGTGGGAAGAAGGGGCTAAAGGCCTAGGGGGTAAAAGAAACTGGTAAAAGATAAAATCCATAGGAAATAAACCTAGAGATGCTTCACTTAGGGATCCCCGAGAAGGCAACTCGATAAGAAACAAAAGGGACCCAAAGAAAAATAACAAAAAAAAATATCTAACCAAGAGGATGGGAGGTCTCATCACGAGTCGACCCATTATGTTCATAGGTATCTAGCAGTATGACGTTGCCATTATCTGGTCACCACACCAGGGTAGTGACCTTTGGTTGCATGGCCAAGGGAAAGGGGGTCTCACATCACGAGCCAGCCTTATCATTTCTGCGAAAATACCAGTGGGTAACACTATCATCTCTGGTCACCATGCCAAGGCAGTGCCCTCTAGTCGGACCTTGAAGTAAAAAGACAGAAAAAAGCAATAAATAAAGAATAAAGGCAATAAAGGGGCTTGGAAAAGGTGCATCCATGATGGGTACAAATTACCTCCTATAAAGGCACCCATAGACAACACCTACCCTTATTTTTCACTATGACTGGACATCCCTAGACCATATCACTTCATGAACATGGCTTGAATGATATTCTGTGGAAACTTTCCTCTTCTTATGGATATCATCCCAATAGGTTGTTCTGTCTATTTCTTCAACTTTGTATTGTAGATCAGCGTAATGTCTTTGAGCTATTAGAGGATATGCTAGGGATTTTATGCATGTATTTGACAAATTTAATGATGAAACATGATTGACATTGCTATGATCTCGAGGACTGATGAGCCCATGGAGGGCATAGTTTTTGATGTGCAGGACCATACCCGACGGACAGGTACCAGTGGACCGATACACATGGGGATATGATTAGCTCAGACCTCCATGGGGCTAAAGATCCCATCAGATGGTTGTTGAATGGCAGAGATAGGACAACATTGTGATGAGCCTTTGCATGAGAAGAAAGAAGGACGTTCCACCCAGGACACTTTGGTAGAGCCCGACCTAGGGGGAATCACCCATTGCAGATGAAACATTTTCCCATTGATGGACAAGATGTCACCGATGAGAGTAGGCATTATTCTGAGCATGTGGTAGTGTGATGAGGCTATTTGGCACGTGTGGTAGCTTGGAGGATCCCTAGAAGGGCCAATGTTTGGCTTCTGGATGTTGGAAATGCCCGAAAAGGGATAACGTCTCCCTCAGAAGGGCTTGACGTCCCTCTTTTTGTTCATATTATGTCATTTTTCCAGCAGTTAATGTAAAAACAGTGTAAATTTTGTAGTCATCCTTGTCAGCTGTTTTAATGACCTAAATTTTAATTGAAAGGTCATGGATTGGTATAAATAGAGGACGTTTTTCCTCATTTTGAACATAACATAACTCACTCTCTTGTGAGAGATTATATTTTAGTCTTTTGCTTGGTATTCTTGGTGTTCTAAGTGAGGCACAACTCTTCTTGGAGGATTCTTCTTGGCATATATGGTGTTTCTCTCATGGAAGGTTTACAAATATGGTTTGATTATGCATTCTTCATGATATGTAAGTTATTTTTTCATGCAAAATTTCTTAAGTGAATGGTTGTAGGCTAAATTTCTTACATTTGCTATTATCTTGCTATTGTATTGCTAAATCTTGAAACCCTAGGTAGAAAGCACACTAGTAGGTCATTGCTATATGTCCCCATGCTTGAGAAATAAATTTTAGCCATTGAAAAAGGAAGATATAGCCTAGTCGTTGCTACACTATTCCCCCTTTTTCTGAGTTAGAATTAAAGTTATAGGTTCAAGAGAGGAGACGTCCTAGGCCTAGTTAAATCTACACCTAGGGTTTTAACCTTCTAGGGTTTGAAAAGCCATTTTCCTGCAACACTTTTCTCCCTTAGATCTGTACTTTGAAGCTAGCCGTTTTTCCAAGTGTGTTTAGAGAAAGAGGAAGGAGCATGAGGCCTTGCTTAAGCAATATCATAATGAGCCTCCTTCCCTTAGGGTTCTGATTCTAGGGCCCTGCCATTGTAGCACCATAGAACCCTACCCTCTTGTCTTTGAATTTTGAATCCTCCTGATATCTTTTGCCCTTGCTTTTGACTCCATATTACCTTAAGGCACTGGTATTCTTTCCAACGTTGAGCTTATAGTGTTTAAAATCACCTTTTAAAAAATTTCATTCTTGAAACCCTAACTAACCCTAACCCTACTAACCTAGGCTGACGTCATACCTGACACGACAAGTTTTCTAACTAGTAATTGAGCAATTAATGATGATGTCAGGCCTTTATTGAGATAATTTTGATTGATAATACTGTTGCCTTGGTCATTTTATGATAGATATTGATGAATTAGTGATTTTTTCATTGCTTAATTAGTAAAACGTTGACCTCGTCTTATCTGTTATATTACTTGTAAAATGAAATCAGATAATCAAGAAGTACTAAACTTTTGAATTATAGCCTACAAATATACATATAGTGTTGTTATTGTCTTGTTTCGGGTAGGTGTTCTCAACAAGGACTTCACTTCTTTATTGGCTGATTAGCTGGAATATCTGATACTGGTGGTAACCTGCGAGGAGGGATAAGCTTAACTTTTGACATTTTACTCTTCTCCTCTTCAAACCCCAGGTTACCAGGGATGTCTCCCCTGGGCTAACCTCCCTAAATAGAAAGAGCCCCCTATCAAGGTGACATTGGGTGGGGAGGTTTCTATTACGCCAATTTGACCCCTATCCTTTAGCCTTGTAACCTAAAATACAAACTGCACGATAACACTTTGGCGCCATTTCCAGGGAACACTGAGTCAATATTTCTCAATGACAAATCCTTTGGTAAGCCTTTCCTCAAATACCTTTCCTTTACAAAGCTTACCTGGCGACTCCACTGAGACTTTATTCCCCTATTATTTGATAGTTTCAGGAAAACTATCTGGCGACTCCAAAAACCAGAAGGAGGTTCAATAACCCTCCTCTAGCTTTCAGAAGGAAGCCTCCTGCTAATTCACCTATTGTCAAGTCACTTTTTGGAAAGAGACTTCCTTTAAACATGTCTACTTCTCAGACTAGTACTACAAACCCAATCAACAATCAGAGACAATGGTCATCTAACTTGTTCAAGCCATTAGACATGTCAGTCATACCTAGCTACCCTAGGCAAATGCCACCTAAATATGAGAAGTAGTTTTCTAAGTTTACCTGCACTGATGCTACTAGTGCCGAAGAGCATATGAGTAACTTCTGGGCATTTTTTCAGCTTCACCCCATTAGTTATGATGCTGAGGACTTGGTCATGAAGCTCTTCTCTGCTACCCTTTATGATGCTGCAAGACATTGGTATCTTGTCCTGCCTGATGGAAGCATTAAGACCATGGATAGACTTGAGAAAATATTCCTTAGAAGGTGGAGCATCAAAGAATATCCGAACATGTTGCTCACCCAACTAAATGGCCTTGCCAGACGTGACAATGAATCCATCTGGGAGTTTCATACTAGGTTCAAAGCTTTACTCCAACAAATTCCCCCAAGCCACCATATGAAAGATGATTACCTTGTTCACATTTATACTAGATCTTTCTGTGGCCAATTAGGGTATCTTCTTAGAGACAAAGACCCTCAATCCATTCAAGAATCCCAAGAGCTTGCAACCAAGATTGAAGGAAATATCCTTTCATCCAAGATTGAACCCTTTTCCAACCTTAGGGGGAAAATAGACACCAAGCATAAAGTGGTACACAATGCTGAGCCTACTTTGGATCTCTGCACCAGTATTAGTAAGCTACAAGTTTCAGTGGATAGCATCATGAAGAATCAATAAGAAATGATGAACTGGATTGTGAGACTTGAAAAGTCCCAGACCCAGGCACCTAGACCTCTATTCAAAGGGTCATTCCAGAAAGGGAATCAAGCTTACAAGCAGAAGAATGAAAATGAAGTCCCTAATACTTTGGCCCCTACAAATGTAGTTGATGAAAACCCTTGGTGTCTGGAATTCAGTGAAGCACATTGGGAGAATGAGTGTTCTTATAACACCAGCCAACAACAAGTCAACAACCTTGACTGCTTTTCAAGTTTTCCTTAGATAAACATAATTGATATAGAACAACAACAAGCACTAAAGGAAGCAACCAGAGCAACAAGATTGGCAATAATTAACAACTTGGACCAAGAATCATGAGAAAAGCTAAAGAAGCAAGAAGTCCAAGTATACCAGAGAAAGAACCCAAAGCAACCTACAAATGATCAGTCAAAATCTCCTGAGGTTCTTCCTTCCAAGCACCCAAAGCTGATAAGATTTCCCTTGATTTTGATTTTGAAGGAGCTTTGTCGAAGATGCATGTAAATGTTCATCTAAAAGAAGCAGTCAAGATCCTTTCTATCAAAGAACGCTTCAATAACTTCTTTTCGGGAACGACTGAGCCTATGGACTCCCTGATTATGCTACAAGATGACCACTTCAAGATCCAGTATGGTGAAAATCCACCTTTCTTCATGACTCTCATGATGAACAACAAATGCCTCAAAAATTGCATGCTGGATACAGGTGCTAGTGCAAACATGATGTCTCTGAAAGTCATGCAGCAGATGGGCCTGAAAGTAACCAGGCCTTACAGAAACGTGCGTGGATTCGAATCCAAAGCAATACCCACACATGGTGTTATTGAAAATGTCAAAGTACAGTTGAAAGAATTCCCTGAGAAGATAGTTCACATAGAAATCATAGTTGTTGATGTCCCGGATGTGTGGGGAATGCTATTATCTAGGAAGTTTGGTGCAATGATAGGCGGGTCCCTTGAGATGGATCTCACCTTTTTGCAGTTTCCTTGAAAGATGGAACAACTGGACGATTACTCAATATGCCAATAACTGGAATCCATGTACAATATGTTGTTCCTACTGTGAATGAAGCGCAGAAAAATGTGATACAAACTCTTCAAGAGTATTCTCCAGAAGACATGCCATTTACTACAGAAGAAGACTTTGACTAGATTGAGTGGCCCAAGAAAGAGGAATATCATCAACTCCTAGATCAGTTTCAGAACAAGGAGGTAGGGACGGTGAAGATACTAAAAAGACCAAAGGATGAAGAAAATGTGCAGATACATCCATCCCAATAGGAGGCCTTTACATCAGAAGCCCACCCACACCCCTCAGTACAATACACTAGGGTTGTTCAAGGGACAACCAAACACAAGATCTGAAAATAAAAAGAGGGGGAGTTGGTATGAATGTGGGATACTCTGAAAGCAGAGCCCACTAATGTAAAGGGAAGTACACAATCATGGCTCAGAACTTTCAAGGTCGAAATGGAATCAGTGGATAACTCATATTACTTGTCCACCTTGGAAGGAAGAGGGCACCCATTACCCATCAACAGATGTCTCCTCAAACCCCACCAAGGTGGTGGGACATGACTATATAGGTAAGTATGAGTAGGTAGGCATTTCCGTGTATTATACCATCTGCATTTATTGTTTGTTTCCTTGTATGTATCTTGATTGTTTTATACATATTTTGCGGGGTGACAATACTACCCCACCTTTGTTGCCGATGCTTTCTTTTCAAGTGTGAGAAGGTCTGCAGGTTTATGCCAGAGATGCTAAGGTTCTCATGCACTCTACGGTGAGCACATGTCCCCGAGTTGGAGCTAGATGTTATCCCCGATTTCTAGAGATAACTAGGAGATCATGTCCTGAGGCCCATAGGTCCTAGACATGGAGTATCGAGAGCAGGATTGACTTGAGCATGGCCCTGGAGGGCCCTTCCTTCTTCTTCTTCGCCAGACTTGTCATGTTAGCTGTAGCAGCTTCCATCACCATCGGCTTGGACTTGCATCAGAAAAGACTCTTGCTCCATGAGGTAGTTGGTCTAAGGTATCATGGTATGTGTCATGTTTGATCGTTATAACTTTCTTATATATGCATCAGGTTCCTTACATTTCTGACAACTGCCTGGATCTTACACTAATCCACTTGACCATTGTTGGGGGGATCAACGGGGTGCCCTAGCAAGCTTGTATTCATGGGTTTTTGTTAGCCACCAGGGGGGATTTGAAGAGGCATCGTCCTCTCCCACCATACTATCACTTTACATCTTATCTCCCATACATCCATCCCATTCCCCTAGTCTGGGCATTAGGATGACCTACTTGAGGGGTTACATATCTGTCCTGTGGGAAGAAGGGGCTAAAGGCCCAGGGGGTAAAAGCAACTGGTAAAAGATAAAATCCATAGGAAATAAACCTAGAGATGCTTCTCCCAGGGATCCCCGAGAAGGCAATAAAAGGCCTCTTGATAAGAAACAAAAGGGACCCAAAGAAAAATAACAAAAAACAAGACCTAACCAAGAGGATGGGAGGTCTCATCATGAGCCGACCCATTATGTTCATAGGTATCTAGCAGTATGACATTGCCATTATCTGGTCACCATGCCAGGGCAGTGACCTTTGGTTGCATGGCCAAGGGAAAGGGGGTGTCATCACGAGCCAGAATTATCATTTCGATGAAAATACCAGTGGGTAACACTGTCAGCTCTGGTCACCACGCCAAGGCAGTGTCCTCTGGTCAGACCTTGAAGTAAAAAGACAGAAAAAAACAATAAATAAAGAATAAAGGCAATAAAGGGGCTTGTAAAAAGTGCATCCATGATGGGTACAACTCACCTCCTACAAAGGCACCCACGGACAACACCTACCCTTATTTTTCACTATGACTGGACATCCCTAGACCATATCACTTCGTGAACATGGCTTGAATGATATCCTGTGGAAACTTTCCTCTTCTTATGGATATCAGCCCAATAGGTTGTTCTGTCTATTTCTTCAACTTTGTATTGTAGATTAGTGTAATGTCTTTGAGCTATTAGAGGATATACTAGGGATTTTATGCATGTATTTGATAAATTTAATAATGAAACATGATTGACATTGCTATGATCCCGAGGACTGATGAGCCCATAGAGGGCATAGTTTTTGATGTGCAGGACCATACCCAATGGACAGGTACCAGTGGACCGGTACACATGGGGATATGATTAGCTCGGACCTCCATGGGGTTGAAGAGCCCATCAGATGGTTGCTGGATGGAAGAGATAGGATAACATTGTGATGAGCCTTTGCACAAGAATAAAGAAGGATGTTGCACCTAGGACACTTTGGCAGAGCCCGACCTAGGGGGAATCACCCATTGCAGATGAAACATTTTCCCCTTGATGGACAGGACGTCACCCAGGAGAGCAGGGCATTATTCTGAGCATGTGGTAGTGTGATGAGGCTGTTTGGCACGTGTGGAAGCTTGGAGGAGCCCTAGAAGGGTCAACGTTTGGCTTCTGGATGCTGGAAATGCCCAAAAAGGGATAATGTCTCCCTCAGAAGGGCTTTATGTCCCTATTTTTGCTCATATTATGTCATTTTTCCAGCAGTTAATGTAAAAACAGTCTAAATTTTGTATTCAACCTTGTCGGCTGTTTTAATGACCTAAATTTTAATTGAAAGGTCATGGATTGGTATAAATAGAGGACATTTTTCCTCATTTTGAACATAACATAACTCACTCTCTTGTGAGAGATTATCTTTTAGTCTTTTTCTTGGTATTCTTGGTGTTCTAAGTGAGGCGCAACTCTTCTTAGAGGATTCTTCTTGGCATATATGGTGTTTCTCTGATGGAAGGTTTACAACTAGGGTTTGATTATGCATTCTTTATGATATGTAAGTGAATTTTTCATGCAAAGCTTCTTAAGTGAATGGTTTTAGGCTAAATTTCTTACATTTTCTATTATATTGCTATTGTATTGCTAAATCTTGAAACCCTAGGTAGCAAGCACACTAGTAGGTCATTGCTATATGTCCCCATGCTTGAGAAATAAATTTTAGCCATTGAAAAAGGAAGATATAGCCTAGACATTGCCACACTATTCCCCCTTTTTCTGAGTTAGCATTAAAGTTATAGGTTGAAGAGAGGAGACATCCTAGGCCTAGTTAAATATACACCTAGGGTTTTAACCTTCTAGGGTTTGAAAAGCCTTGCTCCTGCAACACTTTTCTCCCTTAGATATATACTTTGAAGCTAGCCATTTTGCCAAGCGTGTTTAGAGAAAAAGGAAGGAGCATGAGGCCTTGCTTAAGCAATACCAGAATGAGCCTCCTTCCCTTAGGGTTCTGATTCTAGGGCCCTGCCATTGCAGCACCATAGAACCCTACCTTCCTGTCTTTGAATTTTGAATCCTCCTGAGATATTTTTCCCTTTCTTTTGACTCCATATTACCCTAAGGCACTGGTATTCTTTCCAACGTTGAGCTTATAGTGTTTAAAATCACCTTTTAAAAACTTTCATTCTTGAAACCCTAACTAACCCTAACCCTACTAACCTAGGCTGATGTCATACTTGACGCAACTAGTTTTCTAACTAGTAATTGAGCAATTAATGATGATGTCAGGCATTTATTGAGCTAATTTTGATTGATAATACTGTTGGATTTGTCATTTTATGATAGATATTGATGAATTAGTGATTTTTTCATTGCCTAATTAGTAAAACGTTGACCTCATCTTATCTGTTATATTGCTTGTAAAATGAAATCAGATAATCAAGAAGTACTAACCTTTTGAATTAAAGCCTACAAATATACATATAGTGTTGTTATTGTCTTGTTTCGGGTAGGTGTTCTCAACAAGGACTTCACTTCTTTATTGGCTGATTAGCCGGAATATCTGATACTGGTGGTAAAATGCAAGGAGGGATAAGCTTAACTTTTGACCTTTTACTCTTCGCCTCTTCAAACCCCAGGTTATTGGGGACGTCTCCCCTGGGATAAACTCCCTAAACAGAAAGAGCCCCCCATCGAGGTGACATTGGGTGGGGAGGTTCCTATTACACCAGTTTGACCCCTATCCTTTAGCCTTGTAACCTGAAATACAAACTGCATGATAAAAATACCCACTTTGTTCCGATCACATTCTTATCCTTTGTGTTAGCATCATAAGTCACTCCTGGATTGCAGCAGGAGCAAATCCTGACGCCCATTAGTTTATGTCACGATTTGTTTATAAAAAGGGGTGATCGAATGGAAGTTAACTCAAAACAATGTTGTTCTAACTCCGAAACTAGGCCAGGCATGCATGGGCAAGTGAGGTCTT
>CBVK0100465004.1:0-12533 GCA_900067695.1 Picea abies | reverse complement strand
CTCACGTCTTTGATAATATATTGTTGAATAATGGTTATGTGATGCCCCATTCCATGAATATTGATTAGTAATACATCTTCTTCCTTGACAATGTTGATATCAATATTCATGTCTTCCTTAAAATCCTTCTTGGTAATGAGGGTGTTAATATGGTTCCACATGATTTGATAGTTTTCCTTCACTTTCCACACCCATTTCATCTGTATCATTTTCAAATACAATGGAATCCTCTACCCTTTTCGCTTGATCTTTTATTACTTTAGCCTTGGATATAATACTATTATATTTAGCATGTACAACCTCTAGATGGAGTTCAACTTCTTCAAGTATCTTTTGGTGACCTTGAATCTTGTCTTATTTCTCCTTTTGAAGTTGCAATGTGACCTCTTCTATAAAATTTTGACACCCTTATTCAATTATGGACTGCATTTCTAATTTTACCTCATCAATATTTAGAGATTCCTCAATATTCTTGTAAATTTTGTCTTCAAGTATTTTGGTAGTCTCTTCATCCAATATCCTTGTTTTTTCTTGATTTGATTATGCTTATTTTCTTCTTTCAATATCTTGACCTCATCCAATATTTTTTTATTTTGGTTTTTTAATCTACCTATTTCTTCATCTTTCTTTTTCAATTCTTCCTTTGACTCATCCTTTTTCCAGTTCCCTTTTCTACTCTTTCCCTATTTTAATTTTTGAACCTCCTTAATGAGTGTTTCATTAAAGCCTCCATTTTTTATCCTTAATCCATTCATCTTAAAATAATTTTTCAAAGTCATTCGATGGAATGTTCCATCTAGTATCCTTATCAATACTCATCCACCACTTCCAAGAATCACCAAAAAAATTTGTTCCTACACTTGAAGGAACTATACCATATTCCCTTGCCAGCCTCAACCATTCCATAGGATTGATTTCGCCTTTATCTTCATCTCCTGTAAATTTAGGTATTGTCATTGATTATTAATTGAGGTTTAACCCCAACCCTCAACTTACAACCTCAATATATTATCAATAATTATATCGAATAGTTATTATCCTTTTTACAATATATTCTCCTATTCTTTCTCTTTCCAATGGATTTTGAATTACCTCAATCAGACATCTGAATCAAAAGTTATGATAGTTTTAAGTGAACATTCCTTTGAAAACCATCATTTGGAGTTTGTCCTTCTAGTTGACCGTCCTTTTGATGTATCTTTGAAATTTTGTCCCTTATGAGTCTGAAATTTTGGCATATAGTACTCTAATATGTCTTCTCTACAATGCCATAGGTATAATCAAACTTTGATGTGCCAAGTGAAAGTTATGATAACTTTCCCAAAACTTGTTGATTTTTGGTTTTTTCTAAAGAGTGAACTTTTATGGCATGCCAACTATCCAATATTTATGATATGATTCTAAAATTTGTACCAGAAATAATATTTCCAATGCAACTGGTGGCACTAAATTTGGAGCTTTAGTGAAGTAGATATGACCATTTTACCTAGAACACATGTTTGAGGCTAGTTTAGGGTTAATCAAAATACCCTAATTTACATCACTTGTATCTCCTAAATTAAAATGATCTAGAACTTGAAATTAGATATGTTTTCTCATTGTCTTGAAAATGTTAGAGTTTCATATGTCACCAAACAAAATTTATAGAGAAATTCAAAAAATGACTCATTTGAGACAAGTTTTAGGGCTAGTAAAATTCCCTGACTTCCATAGGATATATCTCCAAAAGTAAAATGACACAGAACTTGAAATTTTTACCAATACTCTTTCAATATGTTTTATCAGTAGCTTGAAAAAATTACAATCCGAAACTTTGTAGAAAATAATTTACAGTGAAAATGCCAATATGACTCGCTTGAAGCAACAAAACCCTAGGATCAATCCTTTGAAACCAAATGTTATGTACCAAAACCTTAAAATGTCATGATAAACCAGAAGTACACACAATGTACACCAATGTGAGCATGGAGGACAACTTGAAGATAGATAAGAGACATTAGTTACACAATAACTCCTTAAATAATAGGAGAACCTCCTCAAAATACCCAAATACATTCATAGTTCACAATTCACGTGTCAACAATTATGAATACATGATCTCTATATATACCTATTCACACATTGCACAAAGACCTCTTTATTATTAGGCCAAACCTATTACATATGAATTTACACATTACATGTACATTTAACCCCATGTATCCCCCCCCTTGGGGTCATATCATATACATTTAACATCATATATACCCCCTTGGGGTCATATCAGAGAAGGACAAAAAAAGAGCCAAGAAATTATTGTAACCTAAGATAGTTGAAATAGATTGAGTTGTCATTTGAAATCGATTTTCCCATTTGGGTTTCCAGGGTAAATTATGAGTTGTTATGCATAAATTCATTCATTGTTATGTGATTTTCTCTATCTTTGTGATGAAATGGAGTTGCTTTCTTATTTAATGGTTGACTATGTGATGTTTATCAAGAAGGAATTCTCTTGTAGTTGTGTTTTAGGTTGTTTTTAATGGATACAATCCCCATAAGACTGTGAACCAACCCAAAAAATCTTTAATTTCTCTTGTACATCCATTTCGAAGATGGGAGATCAATGGCTCTTATTTCAGAGTTGTTGCAAATGTGTAGGAAGTTGTTAATTTCAGTTTTTATGGTTGTTGGGAGAATTTTATCACTATAGATTGTATTCTCATTCCCCGAGATGAATTTAAATTGCTTGGGATGTTTTCCACTTGCCTTGGCCAAGTTCTAATTGTTGGGTATTTTCCCACTTTCTTGGGTTGAGTTCTAAAAGTCTGATAATTTTTTCCACTTGCTTGGGTTGAGTTCCAATAGCTAAGATGTTTTCCCACTTGGTTGGGTGCTTCCATTATTCAATGGGTGTTTTATTTAATTGTTGGGTGAGTTTCTCCCTCACCTAGATTGTTTTCCCTTATCTAGGTGATATCTCTCTCACCCACAAGCTCTGTGAGCCACACAGAGCTTGCATAGGCAAATAACTTATTATCGGGATTACAATTACTTGATGGGTGATTTAATAGTTGTTGAACTATTAAACATTTTGTTGAGATGTTAATTTATTTTTTGAGTGATCAAGTTGGGTTGTGTGATTGTTCCCAATCGTTGGGAAGACATCTCTTATGTTAAAATACTGAGAGAGAAATCAATACATTTGTTTCTGATGAGAGTTTATTTTTTAATCAAAATGTTGCTTGCAAAGAGATGTGATTTTTGAGTGTTTAATCCATGGATTGGTTACACAGAAGTGTATGTTCATTTTATTTTAATTTTTTGGTGAATACAAGAGCTACTTTGTGTTATTTAAGTGAGAGAGATATTCTTTGTTAATATACCATAAGCCCTATTCTTGAATCACTTGAAGAATTATGTTGAGAGCAAGCATATGGGTTTTCCACAGAAATTGTTGGTCTAGTCAATGGTTTGGATGATTTATTAGTGGTTATTACATCAATATTATCCCCTCCTACAAAGTCTAATTCTCTGTCCAACCGTATGAAAGTGCCTGATTCAACTTGGCTCTCATTTCAATTTCAACTATTGTACAAGAAGTGGCTATGACTAGTGATCTGAGATAGGGTGTAAGATAATTTGTGTACATGGTTATACTGATTGAGTTCATCTCTAATGGGTAAATCTCTTAGTGTAAATAGTTATGGTGCTTTCCTTCCATATAATAGACCAAGAACATAATTAAACCTCTCACTTCCTTGTTTTGTTTTTCAATTTAGAAATTCAAGAGGCTGGATATAGACCTTTCATACTGAAGAGATAGTGTATTGGAACATTGTATATTAGCATTGCTATCTAGTCACTAAATAAGATTGTTTTTAGAGGATTGTTTCTAATAACCTGATTTTTATTTCTATTGCTAGTTGGTTGTTGTGTGTAGGATACATTGAGAGAAGACCTTGAAGCCAATAAAAAAAAAAGGTTCTAGCACAGGGAAAAAGATAGAGACCTAGTAGCCTCTAGAAGATAGAGCACTATGTACAAGAATGAGAAAGAGACCAAAAGTTTTAACTTCCTCAAGGTTTTTTGTTTTTGAAGTGAGTGGTCTATGTTATCACACAAATTGTATCTTGGGAAAATCCCAACCCAAACCAAAAAGGTGTGACAACTATGGGAGTATTTACCCACTTTCACCTTAGATAAACACTCCTCTCACTTTAGTGATGATGAAAATAACCACAAGGGGGGAATCCCTGGTGATCCTATGGGGATTGAGATGGAAAGTGAAAGGATATGAGAGGTACCCTTATAGGTCAAGGTCAAGTGTGGAGATGAATCTTGGAAAATATTCTTGTGAGAAGGGAAATGGTTGTCCAAGATTACATACCTGGAAAACAATGTTATCCCTACCTGGAACAAGACAATATATAGTAATATATGCTTCAAAAACAAGGGGGATTCAACAAGTAACTTGCTATCCCAAATTGAAACACTATGGAAATATATATATCAGCAATAAATGATAATAATAGCTGCAAATTTAACCATCCAAAATCAAGTACAAGATGTTGGAAACAAAGCTAGCAATGACTAGTTAAACTTCCAATGATTAAGGTAAGATTTTGATGGTGATTAGGGGGTTGTTATGTAATGTTATCAAAAAGTTATGTAACAATCTACTGGATGTAGCAATCAATTGCTACAACAGAAAATTCTATCCACCAAAATTCAACAATCAATCCACTCAAAAGATAGCTAATGACTAGTAGATTAATTATGGAATCTTGCAAGTAGATTTTAGTGGTAGAATAGTAAGTAAGCGATGAGATTTAGATGACTTTTTTTTCATCCCTATTGAATGTAGCATATATTTATAACAACAATAATAATTACTTGGTCAATCAAGACACCTCTAGGGTATAACAAATCCTATAGCATGTAGAAATAGATCCAACATACCAATGCATGGATATACAATATCCAATGCAAGTAGATTAGTGCCTTATCAATTGGGTTAATGGAGTCTCTTGTGTATGATCTAGGGTTTTTTACTTCTCTAGGGGTGTAAGCCTTTTTACCCCCTAGAGCAAGAAAAATCTAGCAAGGTAAATCTACAAGGGTGTAATCCCTTTTACTCCTTGTAGCAACCTTTGCAAAATATCTCTTTCAATGAAAAACAAAGATAGATATTGGTGGAGGGTGTATGCCCTTATAATCCTCCAAATATTTAGACAAATTAACCTTGAAACAAGAAGAAACAACACAATATGCAAAAAATTCCTTACCAATTTCAAGCTTCCAAGAATATTCCTTACCCTTATTTACCAAGAATATTCCCTCACATTTGAAAAGAGACAAGCATGAATAGATATCACCTTAGACTTCCTTCCAATAGACAAGTAAATAACATCCATAAAGCATCAAGAGGGAGATAGAGCGATTTTCCCAAGTAGGGTGAAAATTTCATCCAAGAAAGTATGTAATTCTAAAGCACGTGATGATAAAATGACATTGAGGTGACCTCTATTTATATGAGGTCACTTAAAACCAATTTCTCCACATTTTAAAAATTCAACATCAAATTAGAGAGGCTGGCCTCCTCTATTTTTCATTTACAACTTAAAATTACAAAATACATAAAGTATTTCCCCTTTTAAAGGTGACATCATTTCCTAAAGGGTGACGTTAGGCTTTCAAGTGAGACATTGAGCCTCTTGATGAAGATCATTTGGCCTCCGAAGGCCATGTGCCTTGCCACCAAATGCTGTAGTGCATGACATGTGTCTCTCTCTCCATCAAACCATGTCACATCACCACCAACCATGAGAACCCCATCAAAAACCCTAGCCTCCATGTGACGTCTAGGGCATAGAAAGTGACTTTTTAGGAGTCCAAAGGTAAAATTTGAGGTGAAAGGGGACACAAACTAATCATCTCATGTTTTCCAAGTTACTCCAAAGGAAAATTTCATCCTCCGAAGTGTCTAATGATAGGGGGTGCATAATCCAATATGTGGGATCCATGCCCCTATGAAGGTCCAAGGAACCTTGTTCCTCCACGAATAATCTTTCACCCAGCAAGGCTCGACAAAGACAAGTATGCCCTCCAAGGTGTCACGAAATGAAATACACTTCCACACTAATACTATCATAAGAGAAGAAGAATTTAATAAAGAATGCAAATGAAACAAGAAATCACATAGTACATGGATATTTTACCCTGGACCCTTAACTGGGAGAAACCAACATTCCTTTGAGTGTTCTTCTCTCTTGTTGTCTTATTCAATATGAATAAAAGGTTACATGTCTTACCTTGGTCCACACCTAAGACACAATTGACATCATACCCTCTTTTCTCTGCAAGAAAAACCCTATAGCCAATTCAACTTACATATGCATGACCAACAACCTACAATTACAAATGCAATAACCTGCATAAGTGCATTCTACGATTATATGATTATCCTTTATGGCCTTACAAAATGCCTCTTTATATGCTTTACAACAAGAAAAACCCTAAATATTTCTACCCAAAAACGGTTATAGATCCATGCATATCATTGGCTACAAATCTCGCAAATCTCAGGATTTTGGTACAGTCGACTCAAAGTTGGATTACCAGTAGGCCTTCATTCAATCTCTAGTCGTTCATCTCATTCCCGTACTTTGACCTCTTGTCGTTTGAATTTCCATCGATATCTTTGACTTTGAATTTACCCAGTCGACTTCCTCGACCTTTGACTTGCTTTCAATCCACCTCAGCCTTGACTACTGTCAATCCACCTCGACCTCTGACTGTCAGTCGATTCACCTCGACTAGACTTTCACTACAAAGAATATAAAAACCCAACATTATACCGCTTGTTGTGTTCTTTGTTGAAAAAGGATATTCATGAAATTTCGTTCACAGACCTGGGGAAGCAATTCCCATTGCCTCTTTGCACCAAGAGAACTTCACAACACTCACAGACTTGGTCAATGAGTCTTCTATGTTTTCCAATGTGTCTACTTTATCCAGTAGCACCTTGTTACTTTCCACCATATCTCTTACGAAATGTTATTGTACATCAATGTGATTAGTCTTTGAATGATAAGTAGGGATATTTGCCAGAAATATTGTGGTTTAACTGTTGCAACTCACCTTCATAGCTCTGTGCTCAAACTCAATTCTTGAACACAACCTTTGAATCCATACCACTTATTTTCTTCCATGAGTGGCCACCATGTATTTAGTTTCTATTGTTGACAAGGATACAAATGCATGTCTCTTACTCATCCATCTTATTTCTCCACCGAACATCTTGAAGGCATATCCATTGGCCGACCTCTGTCGATACAAATCTCCAGCCCAGTCGGCGTCGAAAAATCCATGTACATTTAATTTACCATTGTCACCTCTAGGTCTTCCTTTGTATCATATAGCATAGTCCTGTGTGCCACACAAATACCTGAATACTCTCTTGACAATTTCCCAATGCTCCTTTCCAAGTATCTACATGTACCTTCTCAACACTCCCACTAAATGGGAAATGTCTAGTCTAGTGCAGACCATCGCATACATTAGACTACCAACAACACTTGCATAGGGAACACATGCCATGTCCTCTATTTATTCATGTGTCTTTGGATATTGTTTAGCATAAATCCTTGCTCACACAGGAATTGGCACCTTCACCAGTTTGCACTCCTGTATGTTGAACCGTTTCATAATTGTTTCTATATACTTCGTCTGATTCAACCAGAGCTTTCTAGTGGCTCGATCTCTCTTAATCTCCATTCCTGGAATGAAGTTAGTTGCACCAAGATCCTTCATGTCGAACTTGGAGGATAGCTTCTTCTTCACCTCCTTTATTGTGTCCATGTTGTTTCCAATCAACAACATGTCATCAACATCCACCTTCTTCCTTAGAATATATGCAATGATAAGCTTTGATTCTCACAAATCCAAAACTAAGGATGTATGTGTCAAACTTATGGTACCACATCCTTAGCGATTTCTTTAGACCATAAAGGGATATTTTGATTTTTCACACCAACTCTTGCTTTCCCTTTACTACAAATCCTTCAGGATGTTTCATGTATATGTCTTCTTCTAGGTCCCCATGTAGGAACATTGTCTTCACATCGATATATTCTATATCCAAATTGAATGCTGCAAACAGAGACATTAGTACTCTAATGGAAGTTAATTTTTCAACAGGGGAAAAAATCTCACCGAAGTCGACTCCCTCAACTTGGGAATAACCTTTCACTACCAGTCAAGCTTTGAAATTATCGACTTTTCCTATGACATCCATATTCTTCTTGACTACCCAATTGCTACCTATGGGCTTTCTTCCACTAGGTAACTTAACTAAATCCCATGTATCATTCTTGTACAAGGATTCCATCTCTTAGACCATGGTGTCCTTCCAGAGTTTACCCTTTGCTGAGTCGATTTCCTCACCAACCCAATTGGGATCATTATCGATGGTAGTTAACACAAATGTGGAATGGAAGTCGGGTGGACTATACCTTTCGATTGGTTTTATTATTCTTTATTATTTCCTTACCACCGGAGTCATTTGGTCCACCTCTTCCTCAGATTCATTCAACTCATCTAAATCATCTTCTTGGTTCCTCAGTTCAAACCACACCGTCTCAGGATTATTCTTGGTCTGAACAAATTCTTGAGGCTCGAACTTACCTCTAATTTCTATGAAGACCACATCTCTACTGTACACTGTTCTCCTTGCTGAAATATCCCAAATCTTATATCCTTTCATTCCTTCTTTATGTCCAATGAAAATACATTTGATTGCCTTCTTGTCCATCTTGCTCCTCTTTTCCTTGGGAACATGCAAAAATTCATCACATCCAAACACTTTGAGATGTGCCACTGAAGGTTTCTTACCTGACCATACCTCATGTGGATTTGTGTCGACTAGCACCAATGAAGGATACATATTCACTAGATATCTTACAGTGTCGACTACCTCCACCTAGAATTCTTGTGCAATCCCATCACCATTGAGAATGCTCCTTGACTTATCCATCAACATTCTTTTCATTCTCTCCGAAACTCCATTTTGTTGTGGGGTATATGGTGTGGTATTTTGGCATGCTATGCCACACTTATTATAGAACTGGTCAAATTATTTTCCACAAAATTCACCACCATTTTCAGTCCTCATAACTTTAATCCTCTTTTCTGTTTGGTTTTCCACAAGAGATTTAAACTCCTTAAATTTCTCGAAAAACTCTGATTTCTTCCTCAGGAAATATATCCATGTCTTCCTGAAAAAATCATCTATGAAGGAGACATAATACAGGGATCCACCAAGTGAAGGCACTGCAACTGGGCCAAATACATCATTATGCACAAGTTCTAGAATCCCATTTTCCCTTTTCACTCCAGATGGGAACCTCACCCAACTTTGTTTTCCATATATTCAATGTTCACAAAAGTCGACTTCTAAACCACATTCAAGGAAACCTTCGAACACATTTTCTTTGCATAGCTCGAATTCCTTTTTCTCCAATGTGTCCCATACTTTCATGCCACAACTTGGTTGGGTCGATTTTATCATGCCTTGTTGAGTCAATTTGAACCAACTTGGATCGAGTCGAGTTGAGTTGAGTCGATGTTGATTTGAGTCAATTTCAGGAGCAACGATGATGTTGCATCCAATTGATTTGACATTCCCTAATAGCTTGTACAGGGTACCAATCCAAACTCCTTTCATTAATAACATCACACATCTGACCATCTTGCGTGAATCCTTCTCAAACAAAGTATTCACACCTACATCACTCATCTTGCTGATAGATATCGGGTTTCTTTCCAAACCCAAAATGTGTAGCACACCTGGAAGGGTTATTTTCCTCCCATCCTGTAGTGTTAATTAAACTCTTCCCCGTCCAAAAATTATGGTTGTCGAGTCATTCCCCAAGAACACATCACCCCCATCATATCGTTTGTATTCACATAACCATTCTTTATGTGTTTTCATATGATAGTATTCTCCTGAGTCGATCAAACAAATATATTGATACGGCGATGTACTGGTCAATGCCAGGTACACATCACCTACCTTATTTGAGGTTGAATTTCTCTCAGTCGACTGCTTCTCATTGGATCCAACACTACCTTTTGTTTCCTTCTACTTACAATCCCTTTTGTAATGCCCAACTTTACCGCATTTCCATCATCTTCGCATCGACTAGACCGGGGATTTAGATCTACCCTTTGACTTGAAATTTCTACTGGAGAATCTACCTTTATCTTTGTTTACCAATCAACATCTCACTACTAGGGAATCTTTGGTTGATCCTTCCATGTTCTTCCTTCTCATTTCTTCCAATAGAAGAGAAGCAACCATGTCCTCTAGCATTAATGTGGTTGTATTACTACCAATAGCCATGACTAAGCTATCTCTAGAGTCTGGAAAAGAACATAATAAGCTGATACACTTATCTTCTTCAGTGATCTTAATATCCAAAGACGATAACTAGCTTAACACGATATTAAATGCATTTAAATGCTCAGTCACCGAACTTACATCACTCATTCTCAGAAGATACAATTTATTTTTGAGAAACAACTTATTTACCATGGATTTTGACTGGTATAAGCTTCCCATATTGTCCCATAGTTTCTTGGCCGAATCTTCACCTGAGACATTCAGCAACACCGAATCTGCAAGACAAAGTGTTATAGCAAGATTTTCCCCACCATTTCTATCTTGCACAGAGGGCCTTTTTCCATTTACCTATGTAGACTTGTCATCCCTTTTTGATGAATCCAGAGCCAAAAATACACATTTTTCCACATATATGCGCCATATCTGTTATACAGCATGCGTATACGCAGGTTGCTCCACTACAGCCTGTGTACATCAGGATTTGTGCCAAAAAACACAAAATGGAGTCGGGTTTCCATGTCATGACAAGAGATCTCTGATCCTTGGCCTTCCACATACTAGAAACATTTTGACTCAGCCCTTCAGTTGCATTTTGAATACTATAAAAACACAATTCCAAGCTATGGAAAAGAGGAGAAAGCATTCAACTTTGAGAGCAAAGTTACTATGGAGAAATTACTTCATATTGAGTCTGCATCCCTTTGTCCCTCAAGTCTAAACATAGTGTTCAACCCCCAAGCTCTTTCCCTATTGTTGAGAGAACCTCATTGTCTCTCTCCTATGAGCTTTCCTTTGGTGGAGGATTGAAGTGGTGGAGGCCTAGTTGGAAGGAACTTGGTTCCTTGGTTTCAAACTGTGCCGACACGGAAGTCTATAATGTTGTCACTTCTACTGATCAATTATTAATAGAAATAGTCCTTTCTCGTGTTATTTATATCGTGCAAATATATGATTATTATCCATGGGCATGTTTGTAATGTTTATTAATGGATTATGTTATCTAATGTGCTAACCCCTTTATACTATCACCATGTACTTGCTATGCTTGTTTGTTGAGAACTCGTTGCAGGTATAAAGCTTTGGGTCGAAGTGCTCAATGGTGGAACATCATCGAACTTTGGATCAGGGTAGGCCTCTTTCTTATCTTTCACATTAGTTTATATAGCATACAATGGAATTGAGTTGATTTCTGCAGTCATACCTATCTTTTGTGGTTTACCCTTGGCCATAGAGATTTTTTCCCTCGTAACAGAATTGACGACTCCACTGAGGAGATTTCTTCCTTCTAAGGGTTGAAATATTGTTTCTTCTTGCATTGCTCTTTTTCCTTTGTGTTTCTTGTCATATCACTACTTGACAGATTATGTTCACTCCGAGTCTGAGTTTTCAACCTTTTTTCCCTTGCCTGGATTTGTATTAAAGCCTGTACGCTCCTTTTGATTTGACAATCACATATACACACGTGTTGCCTCACTGCAAGCTGTGTATATATGCATTGTTCTCCTGAACAGTCACATATACCAGTTTCCCTTGCGTGTTTTCTTGGTTTAGTGAATGTTGGGTGGGACTTGATGTTTGTTGAGCCTTCTTAGGTCTCTGTAGTACTTGTTGAGCTTCTCTGGGTTGACAAGAAACTTGCTGGGAGTTGAATTTATGGGCGTAGTGTTTCTCATTGTTTTTTATTTTTGATTTTTCCTTAAACCCTGGGATGTTTTCTTGGATGCTTGGTATTCTGCTTGAGTTATTTCATTTATACACAGTAGAATTTATATATCAGGTTGCTTTTCAGTCCATGCATTTTCTCTTTAATATATTGAAAATACAAAAAAAATAGGCATTTTTCATTGGTTAGCATTTTTGTCTTTGAACCTTTATCATTAGCTTAGTGCATTTAGTGAAGGATTGCATTTTACTTCTGAATTGCAGTGATGAAATTGAAAATTGCACTGTTTTTATTAGCATATCATTCATTGAAAAGTTAAAGATAGACTTTGCATTATATTCATATTTATCTTCTTGTAGAGTCATAACATCATGATTTTCACTTCCATACCCTTTTGAGTAATCACGGCCAATAAAATTTACGCTTTAAACTAAAATTGATTAGTTACGATTTTAGTTTTAGGGTGCATAAACTAGTCTAGGATTTAGT
>CBVK0100464915.1:724-10972 GCA_900067695.1 Picea abies | reverse complement strand
ATAATAGGCACCCACGGTAACAAGAAATGGGTTGTGTTTTCCCTCCCATAGAGTATACACATCATCATCGCTATATACATTATGTGAGGCTCTAGTGAAGAGACTATGTATATGCCATGGGAGTAAGCTCTAAACTTCTCAGGGCGAGGGTACCAATATTTAATTAAGTCAGGTAGGTTTTTTCCATATTGGACACATTCCTTCTTGTCAAAGTCCACTAGGAAACTGACATTGTAAGTGAAATTTGGTGCTAGATACAATTTGTACATTACCTATAAATTTTTTGGTCGAAAACACCCAATTCTGACCTTTTGTGAATTGAAGATGGTCCTGGTCGGGATATCAACGTTTTTCAGTGCCCAACCAATCATATCATTGTAAGGCATGAGTCTAGGCCTCATTTTTATCTTATGTATATTTGATTGGGATATAGTTTTGTATTTGGTATCCATGGTCTTTGTCTCCTCATCACCTGAATCATCTGGGAAATTGACCAATTCATACTATAGAATATTGAATACTTGTGTCTAGGATTTAATGGTGCCTATGCTTTTGGGCGAGGTGTCAAAGAGGACATCTGTTTTCTAGATCGAACTTTCACCAGGTGATTTAGTTTCTTTTCATGTAGCCATGGTATCAAGCCACAAAACTCTGTTATCAGTCACAGGGAATGTGCAAAATTATTTATCTTGAAAGCTTGTTGCTCAGTAAAAGTGCACAATGAAATTCAAATTCATTACTCTTTTCTTTTCTTAATGAATAAGATTTAGGCGGTGGTCCAGGATCTCATTTGGAATTATTGCCATAAATCAATTATTAATGCCATTAATTTTCGGGAAAAGAACAAATGAAATTGGAATTTATCTGAGTCACTATTTAGTGAAGGATTAATCACGTGATAATCATCGTTAATGCACCAGTTAATCACACTTATTGTTAAGTAAATTTCAAAATTTCAAATCTCAAGATATCCTAGAACATTTCAAGGTATGACTTCCAAAACATGAAATCACAATGTGATTAGGTAATTTTAATCATGTTTAACCCTTTTAAATAATCGTAACCTAAGATAGTTTCATGATTTCAGATATCAGCACTTTGATAGTCACTCGAGACAGGATCCCCGAAATGTGAAATTTTGATAAGATTAATTAACCATTAATTTTTTTAATTATTAATTAATCTGGTTTAATTGTTAATATAGTTTTGCAATTTCAGATATCAGGACTTTGGAGTTGTTAAATGTTGAAATGCTTGCATCGCAAAACTTCGAAACCTGACATTTCAAATGTAGTCTTTAGTGATTTGACTTTTTAACGAACATGCGGCTCCATAAATTTTAAGAGATTAGGGTCATTTGATTAAAATAAAGACTTCATGAACGGTGAGAATCAAGCACATGTTATTTATTTTAAAAGGAAACATAATTTATTTAAATACTAAAGTTCAGAAATTTATATATGTTCCAACATAAGCTCCATCTATGGATTGTGTCTCCCTGCGAGACGTAGAAGAACGGTAGACCAAGTGCCTTTATTGGGTAAATGGAGTCATTATTGCATTTCTGTGGAACACTTTCGAAAAAATATCATACTGAAACAAGAGTTTCGACCGTAACTTAGAAAACCTTCAAAACACATCAAATCATGACTTTCAGTTAGGCTATTCGAAATTCCTCTTTGTTAAAACTGTATTTGGATTTGCTTAAGATAATCAAAACAACCTTAACCCATCTATCAGACTCTATTCGATCTTTTTTGTATCAAGGAAAATGATTTTAATGATTTAGTTAGGGAGTCCTATGTCGGTTTAGAATGTAAATCTTGTCGAAAAGGGAACTAACTACCAGAGTAGATTATAATAAATGTGTAACAACCTTGCAGATATCATAGACATTGCTTCACTGCCAGCGAGACTGTTCAGTACTCCGATGAAGTTATCTAATTCCATCATTGAATTTCCTTTCACCACTTCAATTAGTCATTTTTCATTTAAATGTTGAGATGAGGGCAATCATTTAATGAATTTCCTTTCATCATATCTTTTTGGACTAGATGGGGGAAACCATTTAATGAATTTCCTTTCACCATCTGTCTTATATGTTTTTATAAACATGAAGTGGGAGAAATCAATTTGTATGTAATATACCAGGGACGATATATGTTTATAATTTAGCAACAGAGGTCTGTCAACTCACTTTGATTACTTTGGGTTAATCCTCTTCCAACCTTCAAAACACCTCGACCTATAAGGAAGTTTGTATGGGAAGATTTTACTTTCCAGGGACTTTCCTTGAGTGAAACTAATCAATTTGAGTCTGTTAGAAAGGATAAAGTAGTCATACTTTCTTAAATTCAAATTGAAAGAAGTGTATAAATTTTCGGCTAACATTATTTTAAGACATGTTTCTGAGTTTTCAGAGTTAAGACGAAATATTCCCTCTGTGAAGACCAAAAAGGGGAAAAAGAGAATCAAAGAAAATAAAACTTTAGGATGGGCAGGATAAAATAGTAAGAGTACTCAAAAGTTCTGTTGCGAGAAGGGTCAATATCACATAAGTTTTTTCAGAGATTCTCGTATTCTTTTTAGATATTTTATTCATATTTAATTTTTATTTCAGTTTTTGTTCTATTTCATTTTTTATTTTGATATTTTAATTTTATTTAACTCAGAGAAGACTTTTAGGATTAATCCATAATTCTTATGTTCCTCTCATTGTTAATCAGGTGAAAATATTTATATGTATGGGACTTCCTTCATATTTATCTAAATCTCTTTGAAAATTTTAACTTGGTTCAGTAGGTTAGAAACTCATACCTCAAAGTTTCTTTATATTTTCAACTAAGAAAACCACTTATTTATCACTTGTTTTGAGAGAATATCAATGTTTTGGAACATGTTTCTGATATCTCCTTATCTCTCAATTGTCAGCAAGCATTCTACATAAAGATAAACTTGAGAAATGTCAGAAACATCTCGAAAAATAAATAGTAGTTGTTACTTATTTTTGATATTTCTTTTTTTTTTTAAATCAACAAACCTGACCGTATTCACAGTGAAAGTGGAAACTTACCAAAGAAATGAAAATTTTGAAAAACAAGGAAATCAAATTGGTATATACAGTGAGAGTTTGGAAACATGTTTATTGCATAAAGTGCTTCAGGTAACACCCGTTTATGGGGGCGCTAAGGACTTGCCCGTCGAGGTTCTCCAACAAGAAAAAATTATTTCCTTCAGAAGCTATGACCCTAAAAGGTCCACACTAGATGTGATTGAATTTTCCATGTTTGCTATCATCCTCCTTCCTAGCGTCCCATTTCAATATGATTTCTTCAGGAAGGAACTCCATATCTTTATCCTTTTTATCAAACATGGCTTTCATATTGTGTTGGTATTTCTGGAGTTTCTCATCCACCTTAGCCTTGTTCTACTTGAATTCTATTAACTTGTTGATTCTTTGGGTGATATCATTAGGTTCTTCCTTTGAATATTGCCATAGATTCATTACCAGTAGAGTTAGGTTTATAATTAGTACCACGTCAGTCTCATACACCATTTGGAAAGGAGATATTCCAATCGATTTCTTAGTGCCTATCCGATTCTCCCACAAAGCGTATTTCAGATGAGCATGCCAGGCTTTCTTATTTTTGGGTAGCACATTTTTTATTATGGTGATTAAGATCTTATTTGATGATTCAGATAATCCATTTCCTTGAAGATAGTAAGTTGTGGAATGTCCCAGTACAATATTGTACTTTTAACAAAAACTAACCATTGCTATAGATTTGGAAGCTTGGGCATTATCTGTAACTATCTTTCGAGGACAACCAAATATGGATAAAATGTTTTCCTCTAAGAAATTTATCACCAGGGGGCAATCATTTAATGAATTTCCTTTCACCATCTATCTTATATTTTTTTATAAACATGAAGTCAGGGAAATCAATTTGTATGTAATATATCAGGGACGATATTTGTTTATAATTTAGCAATAGAGATTTGTCAACTCACTTTGATTACTTTGGGTTAATCCTCTTCCAACTTTAAAAACACCTTCGCCTACAAGGAAATTCTCACAGGGAGTTTTTTACTTTCCAGGGACTTTCCTTGAGAGAAACTAATCAGTTTGAATATGTTAGAAAGGCTAAAGTAGTCAGGATTATCCTAGACATACTTCTTTCAGTTAAATTGAGAGGGGTGTATAAAATTTTTGCCTAACATTATTTTAAGATATGTTTCTGAGTTTTCAAAGTTAAGGCGAAATTTTCTCTTTGTGAAGACCAAAAAGGGGAAAAAGAGAATCAAAGGAAAATAAAGCTTTGGGATGGGAGGGATGAAACAGTAAGAGTATTCAAAAGTTCTATTGTGAACAGGGTCAATCTCACATAATCTTTTTCAGTGATTCTCATATTCTTTTAAGATCTTTTATTCGTATTTCATTTTATTTTATTTAATTTTTGTATTTTGATATTTTAATTTTATTAAACTCAAAGAATACTTTTAGGATTAAGCTATAATTCTTATATTCCTCTCTTTGTCTATCAGGTAACAATATTTATATGGACGAGACTTCCTTCATATTTAGCTAAATCTCTTTGAAAATTTTAACTTGGTTCAGTAGGTTAGAAGCTCATACCTCAAATTTTCTTTATATTTTCAACTAAGCAAACCATACCTCAAATTTTCTTTATATTTTCAACTAAGCAAACCATTTATTTATCAATTGTTTTGAGAGAATATCAATGTTTTGAAACTTGTTTCTGATACCTCCTTATCTCTCAACTGTCAGCAATCATTCTACATAAAGATAAACATGAGAAATGTCAGAAACTTCTCGAAAAATAAATAGTAGTTGTTAATTATTTTTCATATTTATGTTTTTTTTGAAATCAACAAACCTGACCGTATTTACTATGAAAGTGGAAACTTACCAAAGAAATGAAAAATTTGAAACAAAACAAGGAAATCAAACCAGTATATACAGTGAGAGTTTGGAAACATGTTTATTGCATAAAGTGTTTCAGGCAATGCTCATTGATGGGGGTGTTAAGGACTTTCTCGTCGAGGTTATCCAAAAAGAATGAATTCTTTCCTTTAGAAGCTATGACCCTGAAAGGTCCACACCAAATGTGATAGAATTTTCCATGTTTATTGGCATCCTCCTTCCTAGCATCTCATTTCAAAATGAGGTCATCAGGAAGGAACTCCCTATATTTATCCTTTTTATCAAATAGGGCTTTCATATTGTCTTGGTATTTCTGGAGTTTCTCATCCACCTCAGCCTTGTTTTGTTGCACTTCTATCAACTGGTTGATTCTTTTGGTGATATCATTAGGTTCTTCCTTTGAATATTTCCAAAGCTTCATTACTGGTATAGCTAGGTTTATAGGTAGTACCACGTCAGTCTCGTACACCATTTGGAAAGGGTACATTCCGATCAATTTCTTAGTGCTTATTTGATTCACCCACAAAGCGTATTTCAGATGAACATGTCAGGCTTTCTTATTTTCGGTTAAAACCTTTTTTATTATGGTGATTAAACTCTTATTTAATGACTCATCTAATCTGTTTCCCTGAGGACAGTAAGTTGTGGAATGTCCCAGTACAATATTGTACTTTTGAAAAAAACTAACCATCGCCATAGATTTGAATGCCTGGGCATTATCTGTAACTATCTTCTGAGGATAGCCAAGTCTGGATAAAATGTTTTCCTCTAAGAAATTTATCACCACTAAGTCTGTACCATTTATGGTCAAAATGGGCTCAACCTATTTATTTAAATAAGCTGTAGCGGTCAAGATCCATTTATGTTGTGTGCTTGAATGTGGATGAATTTCTCCAATAAAATCCAGACCCCACTGTTGAAATGGTGCTTCCCTCTTGACTGGGTCAAGGGTAGTGTGGGGAGTTTTTGTTTCCCTGATAATAATTGATAGGGATTACAGGATCTGACTTTAGTATTCACATCTATAAATAACTTCGGACAATAGTATCCATCTCTTAGGATCTTATAAGTCGTCGCCCTCCAGGCGTGGTATCCTCCACACACCCCTTCATGAAACTCATTTATGACTTTCTCTATTTCAGATCTTGTTAGGCATCTTAATAAAAATCTTGATGGGTCTTTCCAATACAACTAGATGTCAACGATACAATATTTTACCATGTGTAGCTTCAGTTTTCTTTCCTTGGAAGGAGTCATATCACTTAGGCACTGCAAAGTCAAGAGATGTGAAACTATGTTGCTATACCAGATAGAGGAAGACAATTTTTCTTGGATCTTGGTTGTAGGTATAGTGACATCAAACTTGTCTATGTCTGGAAAAACTTCATAATATTGCAGGTGATTTATTCTGAGTGCTGTGAAATTTGATTCAGCTAATAAATTAGCTAGGCCTTGAACTTTTATAAGTTTTGTTGGTTTGACCTCAAGATCAAATTCTTGGATCTTAGCAAGCCATCGGCCTCTCCTACCATCGCTATCAGGTTGAACCAATATATCTTTAACAAAACTGGTAGGTACATACATAATTACTTTAGAATGCAACACGTAGGTCCTGAAAAATTTTAGGGTCTTCACCATTGCATATGCTTGATTTTCCAGTATGTCCTATTTCAACTCTACGTCTCTGAGGCTTTTGATGAAGAATTCTATTGGTTGTTTGAACCCTTCCTCTTTCTTCTGTAAGAGTACAACTACAATCATATGTTCTGATGCGAATGAGAAGACCAAGAATTATTTCATGTAATAAGGACTAGCCAACATGGGTTCTTCCCCTATAAATTTCTTGATATGTTAGAAGGATGCTTTAGCTTCAATTTTCCATTTGACCTTGCTGTCCTTTTTTAGCATATCTGTAATCAACTTTACAATTTCAACGAAGTTCGGAATAAATATTCTTAAAAAGTTTATTTTTCCTAAAAAAGATTGGATTTCCTTTATGTTCCTAGGAATATTTATTGTATCTATAGCTTCAACCCTCTTCGAGTTGATTTTAATTCCATATATAGATACTATATGGCCCAAGAGTTTACCTTCCTGCATTGCAAGATGAGATTTCTTGGGGTTCAGAGACAAACCAAATTTTCGACATTTCTCGAATGTTTGTTTGAGGTGTATTAAGTGCTTTGCATCAAATTTAGAAAAAATGGTTAAATCATCAATATAAATGAAAACAAACTTATCTCTTTCACTGACGAAGGTGATGTCCATCACTCATTGGAAAGTGGCTCCTTCGTTCATCAGAACAAATGGAATTTTATCATACATGAAAGTACCCCATGGTGTAGTGAATGTGGTTTTTTCTTTATCGTCCTCGTGGACTGCAATTTGTAGATAACTTGAAAATCCATCAATCATAGACATTATATTAGCTTCAAAAAATTTCTCCAAAACATGATCCATTTTAGGTAGTGGATAATTATCTTTGAGGGATGATCTATTTAAGTTTATGGAATCCACGCAAAGTATGATTTCACCATTTTTATTCCCGACTGGAAATAAATTGGCTACCCACTCGGAATACCTCAGTGGAACAATGATATTTTCATCTAGAAGTTTCTTTACCTCCCTTTCTATCACAGGTAGCAATACAGGATTTATTTTTCCGAGCTTCTGCCTGAAAGGTTTTACACCCTACTTTAAAGGGATTTTATGTTCGATTACATTGGTATCATAGGTTCTCAATTCATCATAAGACCAGGAGAAGACATCTTTGTATTGCTTGAGTAAATCAACATATTTTATTTTCATTTTAGTTGAAAGGTATTTATATATTTTTACCAGCTTAGGAGTTTCCTTGGTGCCTATATTGTCGTTGCTCTCCATGCATGATTCCCTCCACACACTCCTTCATGGAATTTGTTTATTACCCTCTCTGTTTCGGATTCTACTAGACAACTTAGTAAGAAACCCAGAGGATTCTTCCAATATGGTTGATTGTCCATGATACAATATTTTACTGCGTGCAACTTCAACATTCTAGCTTTGGAAGGAGTCATATTGCTCGGGCACTGCAGATTGAGAAGGTAGGAAACTATGTCTTTATACCAAGCTGAAGAAGAGAATTTCTCTTGGATTTGAGTCGTAGGTATCTGGTCATCAAACTCTTCGATATCTATAATATCTTTGTAGGATTGTAAATGATTTATCCCAAGTGCCCAGAAATTTGATTCAGCTAGTAACTTAACCAAACCCTGACCTTTGACCAGTTTGGTTGGTTTTACTTCTAGGTCAAATTCTTGAATCTTGGATAACCATCTGCCTCTTTTTCCGTCACTATCTGGCTGAACTAATATGTCCTTGACAGTGTTGGTTGGTACATAGGTGATTACCCTAGAATGGAGCACATAAGTTTTGAAAGCTTTGAGATATTTCACCATTGCATATGCTTGTTTTTCTAATATATCACATCTTAGTTCATCATCTCTGAGACTTTTACTAAGAATGCTATTGGTTTCTCAAAACCTTCATCATTCTTTTGTAAGAGCACGGTCGCGATAGTGTGTTCGGAGGCGAATGAGAAAATCAAGAATTCTTTCATATAATCTGGGCTTGTCAGCACCGTTGCTTCACCTATGATTTTCTTGATGTGTTCGAATGACGCTTTGGCTTTGGTTGTCCATTTCACCTTGTTGTCCTTCTTGAGCATATCTGTAATCAATTTTACAATTTCAGCAAAGTTTGGGATGCATCTTCTTAAGAAATTATTTTTTCCTAAAAATGATTGAATCTCCTTTCTATTCCAAGGATTATTAATAGCATCTATAGCTTCAACCCTTTTCAGGTCGATTTTGATTCCATCTCGAGATACTATATGGCCCAATATTTTACCTTCTTGCATTGCAAAGTGAGATTTCTTGGGATTCATATACAAACTGAATTTTCGACATTTCTCAAACGTATGTTTGAGGTGAACCAGGTGCTCTGCATCATATTTAAAAAAGACAGCTAGATCATCGAGATAAATGACGACAAACCTATCCCTTTCATTGACAAAAGCGATATCCATAGCTCATTGGAAAGTGGCTCCTGCATTCATCAAACCGAATGGCAGTTTATCGTACATAAAGGTACCCCATGGGGTGGTGAATGCGGTTTTTTATTTATCGTCCTCGTGGAAAAATAATTGATCATAACCTGCAAATCCATAAATCATGGACATTCTATTTGCCCCGACCATTTTTTCCAACATGTGATCTATTTTAGGTAATGGATAATTATCTTTGAGGGATGATTTGTTTAAATTTCTGAAATCTACACACAGTCTGATTTCACCGTTTTTCTTTCTTATCGAGACCAAATTGGCTACCCACTCAGAGTATCTGAGTGGAACAGTGATTTTAGTATCTAGGAGCTTCTTTACTTCATTTTCTATCATAGGCAGTAGTATGGGATTTATCTGTCTGAGCTTCTTCCTGAACAGTTTAACACACTGCTTTAGGCGAATTTTGTGTTCGATTACGGTGGTATCATAAGATCTTAATTCATCATAGGACCAAGCGAAAACATCCTTGTACTACCTGATTAACTCGACATATTTTCTCTTTATTTTAGGGGGAAGGTATTTAGATATTTTTACCAGCTTAGGAGTTTCCTTGGTGCCTATATTACAATCTTCAACCTCTTTAGGTTGAGGTTGCAAAGTAGACTTTAAGGGAATATCGTCGTGATCGAATAATCTTTCTAAATGAATCAGACCTTTTGGGATCTGATTTTTTTTTCAGTACCAACATGCGCTAATTAGTGATCTTATCCTGGAACTCCTAAGGATCTTCACCTTCCTGCCTGACCCAAACAAAGTCATTATGATTTTCCTGATCAATGTGTGTTTCAGAGAATTCGTCGACCATTTCTAAAAATTGTTTGATCTGATCATCATCTTCAAATACCTGCCAGTGTTGAACATTATTTGGTATTGAAGGCTGGTGTCTCATTTATATGTGATATTTTAGATTCAAAACTACAGGTGGCATGAAAGTCGCAACCGCTTTTTCTAGGGAGTCAGCTTGTTGATTTTCTGCCCTAGGAATATGATGAATATTGAATGATGAGAAAAAAATTTCGATCAGATCCCAGGTGAAGTTCCTATATGATATCAAACTTGGATGTTTGGCCTGATATTGCTGCCTAATATTTTTTACAATCAATTCTGCATCACCATAAACTATCAGATTTTTAATTTTCAACTTTCTGGTAGCCTCTAATCCTAAGACAAGAGCCTCGTATTCACATACGTTATTAGTATA
>CBVK0100464871.1:0-11802 GCA_900067695.1 Picea abies | reverse complement strand
CATTTAGGGTTAGTTTCTAGGGTGCATCTTTATCATATAAAGTGAAAAGTGAAAAGTTGATATTTTTCATTAACTCGGTGCATTGCATAAGCTGTTGAATATTTCAATCAAATCATGCATTGCATGAAAAGTGAAATATTTCCATTTGCATTACATTAAAAAAGAAACTTTTCTTTGAAGAAGAAGTGAATTCATATATAGATATTATACCTATTTCTTTTGAACAATTTAGCATGTTTCATATCATCAATATTCTTAAAGTGTAACTTTTTTTGTTTCTACAAGTGTCAATACACATCAGTAAGTTTCACATACATTCCTTTTTTACTGAAGAAACAACCATTAGAATGAATTCTCATAACTAAAATCAACTACTAACCTTTTTATAAGGTTCATCAATAGCTTAGGCTAGGTCCTTGGATTAGGGTGGAGAGTAAACTCTCCAGGGCCAACCCAAAACAAACGTAGGAGTTTGTGATAGGGAGATTCAAATCTAATTTTCTTATAATTATATTAGGGAATATCCTATAAAAAAGGAGTCAAGCATGAGGTCACATGAAGGTGAGATGAGGAGATAACCCCTCCAAATCATAACTAAGCGTAGTGGAGAGATCATATTTGGGGGTTTTACTAGTGCCTTTACCTCCGTGAGAGGAGGTTATTTCAAGTAATTTTGATTTGTTACACTTCCCATATGTTCGATCCCAATTGTTGATTGTACCCCCATATGATAAATACAAGTTGGTATCCCTAGTTTCTCTTCATAGGTATCACATAGGTGACTAGGAGGGGTTTCACGTGGTACCTGAGATAGACTTTGTATCACACTTTTTAGTACTATTGGACGGTACTTGCACTAGATAAGGATGGTTATCAGAGGTCAAGGTATATGTTTTTCATTCTTGTGTTTTCTAGTTCATGAGATTTAATCAACCCACACCTTCATTTAGAAGGTCCTTACCTCACTTTGTTGCTATTGCAATCTCAGGACCTAATCCACTTGAGTCAGGATATTGACACAATTGTTTTCTTGGTTTGTATCTTTTAAGGATTTTTCTTTTTAGTGGTGTTCTCTCCATGCATATAATACTTAGGTGGGTGTGTTGGCTAGTGCTTTGAATATTTGATTTAAGTGTTTGATCAACCATCATTTCGATCAAAGAGATTTCAAGTTCTTCCTCCAAAATAAGTTCCTATAAATTCTTCACCTCCTCATCAAAGGCGTTGACTTGGTCCACTAGGCACTTTTGAACTAGTTATTCTGGTTGACTTTGTAGAAAAGTATGATGTAGATACAAGCTCTTATGCACCATAGGTTACTCATATATCAGACATTGAAGCCAAAGGTTTCATTTGTTTTTTTAACCCTCTATTAAGTAGACCTGATATTCCAGTTATTTGGAAAATTCCAGTTCCCAAGTCGAACTATGTTGATATTCTCCCTGTTTGGTGGGTTGTCATGGAAGGAACTTAGAATTTTTTTGGGTCAGGGGTCCCTGCAATCCCCACATTGACAATTGTATTTGGAGGAATCCTTCTTCTTAGTATGTATAAACAAATGAATAACATGGTTCAATCCACGATATTCATTCCATCAATAGCTCCACGCAACTAATTGCCAAGTCTTCTCAACCTTTGAGTGTGGCATCTTCATAACTATCTTTGGTGTCTAATGAATTTATGTTTTGAATGTCATTGTTTGGCATGAAGAGAGTGTCGAATGGATATAAAATGACTCCCCAATATTCTATTGTTGGTGTCGGGAGTACTTTGACTCTCTTCCAATATATTCCATGGGGTGGGGGCATATTTCTCCATCAAACCCCTCGCTTGGGAGCATGTTCTTTATGTCCTTAGGTATGGATCCCTCTATGGGATGGATTCCTTCCTTGAGTGGTGTATTTAAATATGTCGACACATCATATACATCTAACCCCTTCAAATTTTTTGATGGATTTGGGAGAAATCCCTTTTCTTCGTCAAGGGTGCCACTAAGGGGAAACAATTTCCAATCATTGTGGAACCCCTCATTTTTCAAATCGATAACCAGTTTGGAGGGGGATTACCTCCTTATGATCAATGATTTCAACCTTCTTATCAAAACCTTGGATTTTAGGAGAATTCATTCTAGCAAGTTGGTGTGAAGAAGAATCCAGGATATTTGTTTCCTTATTCCCACCAACTCAAGGGAACCCCCTCCAAAAGTTGGAATATGATGTAGTCACCAATGATTCCCTTCCTGGAAACTCTAAATTTTCCATATATTTCAAATTTGATGAATGACCCTATGTGCCATGATCATAGTTGGCCACCAGTCCCAACCAAACTTCCTTTAGATATTCCCAAGTTCAAAGGAAAATCTAGTTAATATCCTGGTGATCATGTCAGAAATTTCCACATATGTTTTTTTTCCAACTCCTTGAATGATGATTCTATTCATTTACACCCTTTTTAGTGTACTCTTAACGGATTCACTACGAAGTGATATATTGAATTAAGGGGGAATCCTGTTGCACATTTCATGACTTGACATTAGTATTTCTCAATCACTTTCAAATCCTAGTGTGTTACGATGTTGGCACTGATCTATTATCGACTTTTTATCAGAATAAGGCCACTCATATATTTGACCATATTTATGAATGGTGGAGGAGAAAGAGAATGATTAAGAAAACCGTTCCTCCTGAGTTCCTATTGGAGTGGTTTTTGAAGTTCTTATTGCATTATATTTTCAAGAGCATGTCCACTTCTAGAGTAACTATGGAGGAAGAAGATATCTTCAAGACCTAACATCTAGATCTGATTTACTCTAAGTATGGGATCTTTTATGAGATCATCCCGGATGTGTTACAGTCAAATACTAACCCTAACAAACCGAGTCTTGGACCTCATGTTGATGGCATTGTGAGTTTCATTCAAAGCTCATCCATAGATTCAGTATCAAATCAAATGAGATAACTCTTGATCCAATATTTTGTGTATGTTCAAGATTTAACTTTGACCACCCCATCCCAAACATTGGATGTACACTACATGCAATTGACGAACCCAAAATGTACCCAACAACTTGGTAGGAAGAGAAAGGGTAAGGATAGAAAGACAAAGATAAGGAAGTAGTATAGTTATTTTGAATTCAATATATCAATCCTATAATAGTTCAATAATCCCCATGCCTCAACGAGTAGAAAATATAGAGAGAATAAGAAGAAATGGAGCACCAATGCAAGGAAGTGGAGGAAGTTGAGTATGAGAAGAAAACCTACTTGGATTTTAGAAACTAAATCAATATGTCAATTGGCATGTCTCCTCCATGCATGGAATACCTAGTTCCTATCACAAAATCATAGTAGTAGGAGTAAGGAATCCAAATACAGTGGGCCATCACATATCCCCATACCAACTCATCACGTTGATAGGCATTTATTACTTCTAGTAGACAAACAATATTAGTTCAAAGAAACATATTCAAGTCATACATTATGGATATACCCAAACCCACATAAGAAAGTGATACAAAAGTATTCTTAAAGTGTAAGAAAGATGCGTCACAATTGTTTACAAAGGCCCTTCTAGCCAACAAAATTTATATGACTATAGATAGTTAGGATTCCCACTTGGAAGTTTAGTACATGAGATAGAAGAATCTATCACATTAAGTTCAATATTTATGAAATATATTAACATAAATATAGCCATTGGAAGAATATCCATTGTCACCATACTAGTCATCCTAGAGTGGTGTTCCTTGCTAGATTTAGTGATATTCATAACTTGAAGAAATGTTCACTTGTCTCTTTGAGGGGAAAACTTCCAACATGAGTAGATATACAAATACAATAATATTGAATTGACGATTGATTCAATAGTTTCTCTCTCTCTCTCTCTCTCTCTCTCTCTCTCTCTCTCTCTCTCTCTCTCATACTCTAATATATTGTGGGGCCTTATTTAATAAATATGGAACTAAATACATTAAGTAAAAGGATATTATACTAACTAGGGGATTTATAGAGGGACCCTAATATGCCCTCCCCCTTACAAAGTATCCTTTTCCTCAAGGTTGGAGATGAGGAAATTGGTAGAGACTCTATTCTAGTTCCTAGGTAGCATATTCAAGATATGTACACTTCCACTGGATTAAAACGTCTTAGATGGTGAATTGGGTAAGAAAACATGAATGTCTATCATAAATAGTCTCATGACACAACCAAATGGAACCCTTCTCATCCAATTCTAGAAGGTTGGATTCAAATCTAAATTAAACCCAATAACATTCTTTTATAATGACATATAAAATACTAGGTGGAGATTAGAATGATTGGGAAGATCCAATTCGTTAGCCACTAGGCCCATACATTCAAGGATAATATAGCGTCCATAAAACTTAGGAGATAACTCATTATGTCTCTTCTCCTAGAGTGAATTTTGTTTATAGGTTTGTATATGTAAGAACACCTAATCCTCTTTGTTAAAATGTCATTTACAGTGATGTTTGTCAACCTATTGCTTCATGCAATTCTAACTCAATACCAAATTATATTTAAGGGTATGTATAGTGTCCATGTAGGTTGTTAGGATGTTTTCCACCTACTAAAACTTGGAATGGATTGGAAAGTATGAGATTATTTATAGGGATGATTATCCATAGACAACCTTAAATGGGGCCATTTAGTAGAACCATCATAGGTAGTATTGTATCATAATTTAGCCAAGGGTAACCACTACATGTATTGGGATTTCCATTCCAAAGAAAAACAATGTAAATAATATTCCAAATATTTCTTGAGTTCTTCCATTTGTCCATCACTTGGGGGGTGATATCTTGTGATGAGATTCAACTGGGTACCTTGATGTCAAAATAACTCTTACCAAAAATTGCTAGTGAAGGTGGGATCATGATCAATCACAATGGATTCAATCATGACATGTAGTTTAAAATTATTTCACATGAATAATTGTGCTACTGTTGAGGTATTGAATGGGTTTTGTAAGTAATAGATGTGAGAATATTATAAAAGGACAGAAAAAACTACCATTATTACTGAATTGTTTCCTAATTTTGGCAAATCCCACAATGAAATCCATAGAAATGTTATCCCACATAATGGAAAGAATGGGTAAGGGTTGTAAGGCTCTTGGAGTGTTTACCATTTCCCCTTTGTTCCATTTTCAATTATTAAATTTGACCACAAAGGTGCATGTGTACTTATTCATGCCTTCCAAAAATAATGAATGCTTAAACCTTTCATATGTTTTATGAAACCCAAAATGACCAATTGTGGGGGAGGAGTGCAAATTAGATAGCACTTTGTATTTAAATGAGGAATCTTGAAAAAATGGCCTTTATAGTGGAGCTCATTATCCTACCAAGTGTAACCTAAATGTGCTTGTGGGTTGACCTATAGCTTATGCATCATGTTCACAATCTTGGCATTCTATAATAATTCTTGACATATCTCATGTAGCCAAGAAAGAACTAGGAAATATAAGGTCATCAGGTAACCCTCCTTATCATAATTCTTATATAGAGCATTTGCCACCACATTTTCCTATACCTTATTGTAGATAATCACATGGTCACAGCTTAATATGTTTGTGACCCACTTTTCCTAGTTTTGGGATGATAGACTGCATTCCAATACATATTTTAGGCTATTGGAATACTGAGAGGGGGGGGGAGGTGAATCAATATTAGTAATTTTATTTATTTAACCACAATATAAACCCTCAATGATATTCAATCGGAACTCAATATAGCATCAGTACCATAAATCAATGCATAAAAAACACATAAACACACTACACCAAAGTTTTACGTGGAAACCCAATGCGGGAAAAAACCACGGAATTATTTTCTTATTGATCAAAGAGTACATTCATTGGAAGCACCAACTTCCTTTTTCTCCAGCTATAACTAGAAGGAGGCCCCAACCCCCTGTTTATGTTAGAATATAGAATAATGTGTTCTTTTTTTACCATTGACGATACCCTCGTCACCCAACCATAGGCCGAAGCCACCCTCCGAGCACCTTAAACTTGACTGAGAATTACTCCGGAAGCANGCTAGATACAACTAGAAGGAGGCTCCAACCTCCTATTCTCATACTACAACCTAAAGTAAGCTCCAACTCCCTAGTTACTAGCTCAAACCAGAAGGGGGATACAACCACCTTTTCTTTCCACGTCCAATCACATTGAAATATAATTGTAGACAACCCTGTCACTACCTCTACTTTTGTAATTGATAACTTGTTGTTGTTACTATTCATGATACTTATGTTGCTGCTATTGAAATAAATATATCATCAATATTGCAACTACTTATTCCTCATGTCAAAATCCACTAAAGAATTTTCCAAATCAATAGCTTATGAATTACTGAGACATACCTATTCCTGATTTATTCAAAACAACTCCCTAACACACACATGAAGACATACCTACAGACTGTAGCTAACATGAGATTTTAGATCCCTAATCTTCCAAAATGTTTCCTCACAGATCTGTGACTGTTTTTATAGTCTATCTATGGGTATCCACTCTTTCCCTCACTGCAAGTCATAGATGTACGATATTTTCCTCTTGAAACTCATGGATATACTCAAGAAATTCTTTTATGAAACCCCTTCTCCATACTCTCTACTCCTGCAAACTCCTTACTTCACTTGAATTCTCTGTCTTTGACTCACTACCTCATATCTCAAGCATGTATTCTAAGAAGTGAATACACAAAAGTGATTTGAAATGGACTCTTCTCTATGTTATAAGAAGTGAATACACAAAAGTGATTTGAAATGGACTCTTCTCTATGTTATAAAGATAAATTTCTTAATGACATGCAACTCCCATGCAACATGAAACTCACATGCAACTTGTTATCTTCTGTTTACTTCCACTTTACTTTACCATGTAATAATTAATTATCCCTCCAATAATTAATTGTTCCTGCAATAATTAATTATCTTGTGTTTACTACCATTTTACTTCGACATGCAACCTTGTTCAAGGGTTGACATCAATGAAAACTAATCTCAATGATCAATTATCCCTGTAATAATTAATTAATATTTTTTAATAATTAATTAATCTTTCAACAATCACTTGTTGCAACCACTTTGACTGGTCAAGATCATTTATGACCTACTAGAGGATTCTAGAATATTCTTGAGGGTCCTCCAACTTCATAGAGACATATCTCCTCATCTGTGAGGAACTACCTGGCATACCATATATCATTGGAAATGGCATGATGTGTATTATCCATCTATGATAGTATTAACTACAAGTATACTGGCGTTCTTGTATTTATTCCACCATCACCAACACATGCCTCTACCAAGCATGCACTGAAGTCACCAACATACCATCAAATTAAATGTTCCTGTACCATACCATGTGCCAACCTGTACCATGCATCAATGATGCATATCAACACCTATACCATACCATGTGCCAACCATGCACATCAAACATGTACATCAACCATTTGCATCAACTTGTACCATGATCTGTACCATAACCATGCACATCAATATATGATAAAAAATTAACACCAATGGTGTGCCTCAACCAAGTACCATCATCACCAATATATGTATCATGTCCATGTGATACCATACCATGTGCTACCATATACCAAATTTATACCTTAACAATGATTTAATATCAATGTTATACCTCTAACATAGAAACCAACTCTCCAACGATCTCATCCACATATCTATGGCTTCCAAACTTCTCCAAGGGTTGACATCAATCTCTAATATCACTTTCCAAAGGATGACATCAATGTCAAACAACTATTCAAACCAATTGTCCAACAATATCCCATTTGAAATTGATGGAAGCACCAACATTGACGGTACCACTTGGACATGGAAACACCATGCTCCTGCTCCCCTTGCGACCATCACTCCTCGTCAATGTTTCTATCTCTCCCCCTTTGACATCAATGGAAGATGGTATCTTCCTTGGGGATTCTCCTCCTATATTCATTCCTTTGTTCTTCTCTCCCCCTTTGATATCATGGGAAAAAGGATAACTCTCTCCCTGAGACTGCTCCCCTTATATTCACTCTTTTGATATCTTCTTTGACTATTTTTCTCTCCTTGAATTCACTACCACATGTTGTGTAGATAAATTGTAGCTCTTCATGTACCTCCTTCCATTTGGAGTTTTTATCCATTGGTTCTTCCTCTTGTAAATCACTGACATATATAAAAGAATTCAAGTTTGAGCGTTCACATATTTAAAAAAACATACAACTATTTATGTGTTAGTCTCTGAACCAATAGGTCCTAAAGTCATGCTCTCATCCACTAACATATATCTATCCAATACTACCAAGTGTCTTACAAATCCTTTCTTGTCCATGTGACCCATATTTTTCATGAATCTACGACTCAATTGTCCACAATGATGACACATATGTCACTTCACTATTCTAAGCACTTATCTAAATCCATTGCAACTGATCGTCACATACCTTAATCTAAAATTTAAACAACTATTCCCACTGGTTTGATCAATTGCAAATAAAAATCTACAAATATACAATGTTCTGCAATGAATATATTCCTACATGAATATTTCCTCTATGAATATCTACATCAAAACATGTATCGATGATATTCCTTGTGTCTTTCAATTGATATTCTACATACCTACACGGAATTTTTTTCAGAAACTTATTCCTTAATGAACCAATCTGTCATAAGACATCATATACCTTTGTCATCAAACAACTTTGAACCAAACATTTGTAATAGCACTATGAAACACTTCATGTTTTATGAAGGATAGATCTTTGAATTGTAACAATTGTTGCATAGAATCCCCCTATTCAATATTCATATTACCTAGGAGTCTCCAAGGTGTATGGCTTAGAACAATGGAGCAATCCACCCTAATTTGGGGTAGTCTTATTCTTCATCTCCGGATCCACCATCTTCTTGAATTTTGGCACTTTCTTCCTGGATTCTAACATATTCCCTTCTGCATGTGGATTCATCATGATCTCATACTACTATGTACCCTGAGAGTGCAACTTATGGAACCTATTATGACAATACGATCCTTCATACTTGTTCTTATTTCACTTTCTTTTCTAGTCTTTCTCGTACTATTCCAAATCTTTTGATCTATGGGACCTGCTCTTCATTCATCTTCACTTCTTGTGTTTCTTTTCTTTTCCAAACCTTCTTATACCTATTATCAATGTTTTTTTTCATGGATGGATCTATAACGCTTTTGCAATTTCAATCTATGTGACCATGATTGTGGCATTTGTAACATTTAATATTGCAAGGATCCATGTAAGCACTACTTTCTTGAACGTTTCTTCCATATGATCTACAGTCTACAACTTTATGTCCAAACTTAGTACATTAAAAATAGTAACCATAAAACACACTTTGATACCTGTGAATAGATGATCTTCTTTGTGATGCACTCCTTTTGAATTTGTCTTCTTGAGTCTTCTTTACTTCTGGAATGTTCTTCTTTGGGGGCATGCATTCTTTCTTCTTGATGGAATATTTGAAAATATCTGCATAACTTAGTTTTTCTTATTCTTGTTCTATTGTATTAGAGCTCGAACCTTTATCATTTTGTACTTGACTGTATCCTAGTCCATATTTATCATCTGATGATCTTTTACTGCTGATGATTTGATCCAATATTTTGGTGCTCTTCATATCTTTCTTCTGAAGATATTTCCTTAAAGAGACTACTTTTGCTTCCAAGTTTCCAATCATTTTCTCCTTTTCTTCTATCTGACTTCTAATAATTTCCTCAATTCTTTTGTCTTCCTCTATTTTAATTTTTAGACTCTTGATCATATTCTCTAATTCTTAAGAGTTGCAATTATGAGATCCCTCTTTCATTTTTTACTCTTCCTTGAGTGATTTGTTTTTATTTCTTTCTTTTATGAGTTCTTCAAATGCACTGATTATCTCTAGCATGAGATCGGCTTCACCTTATTCTTCATAATCATATTCTACTTCCATGAAGAGTACTTTTTATGAATCATTGTCATTATCATTATCCTCCTAGTCTGATGAGGCACTGTCCTCCTTTGAGTAGAAAATTTTCTTAAAGAATTTGTTTCTACTTTTGTTTCCTTTTTGATATTTATTTTTCCTTTTACAAGCTTCATATTCATCACTATCTTTATTCCTGTGAGGAAATTTAGAAGCAAAATGACCAATACCACCAAAATTAAAACATTTCAATGGAAGCATAACTTTATACTTTTTGGTTCCCTTCTGTAATTTTCTTACGAAGTTATCCATATCTTCATACTAGTTTGAATCATAACTATAGTTGTAAATCCACTTTGAATATTTCTTTTGTTTATTCTTTATCTTATTGGATGCCATGAAATTTTCTTTGTTTGTGACTGGGTTCTCTTGTTTTGTTCTCATCTCATAGGATGTAAATATTTGATGTAGCTCATCCATGCTCAATGTACCAATATCTTCTCTTTCTTATAGGGATGATATTTTAGAACCAAATCTCATGGGAAGATACCTCAATACCTTTTGAATAGCCACTAAGTCATCAAATTCTACTCCCAATCCTTTAATAGTGTTGACTACTTCATCAACTCATAGAAGGTAAGTTGCAATGTCTTCATATTCCTTCATCTTCAACTGTTCAAACTTAGATCTGAAAATTTGAATCTTATCTCCCTTTAACTTGGAATATCCTTCATAAATATTTTGGAGTTTATCCCAAAGATCCTTTGCACTATCACAATGCATAGATATTCAATCAACATTCAATATAGCATCAATACCATAAGTCAATGCATAAACAACACATAAACACAGTACACCAAATATTTACGTGGAAACCCAATGCGGGAAAAAACTTCGAAATGATTTTATTATTTTTCAAAGAATAAATTCATTGGAGGCACCAAATTCCTATTTCTCTAGCTATAACTAGAAGGAGGATCTAACCCCCCATTCTTAGGATACAACCTGAAAGAAGCTCCAAGTACCTATTTACTAGCTCCAACCCTCTTTCCTTGCCCCATCCAATCGCCCTAAAATATAATTGTAGTTAACCCTGTCACTACCTCTATTACTGTAACTGATAACTTCTTCTTCTTCTTATTCTTCTTGTTCCTGATACCAATATTTCTGCTACTAAAATGAATATATCATCAAGACCGTAACCACTTATTCCTCATGCCAAAATCAACTAAAGAATTATCCAAATAAACATCTTATGAATTATTGAGACATACATGTTCCTGATTTATTCAAAATAACTCCCTTATGAATTATTGAGACATACATGTTCCTGATTTATTCAAAATAACTCCCTAACACACATAGGAAGACATACCTTTAGAATGTAGTTGACCTGAGATTTTATATCCCTACTCTTCCACAACATTTCCTCATAGGTCCACGATTGTGTGTATTGTCTACATGCATGTATCCGTGCTTTCCCTCACTACAGGTTTCATATGTCCACACGTTTCCTCTTGAAACTCATAGATATACTCAAGGAATTCATATATGAAACCCCTTCTCCATGCTCTCAACTCCTACAAACTCCTTACTTCACTTGACTTCTCTTTCTTCAACTCACTACGTCATATCTCCAACCTGTATTCTAAGAACCGAATACACAAAAGTGATTTGGAATGGAATATTCTTTGTGTTATAAAGATAAATTTCTTAGTGACATGCAACTACCATGAAACATGAAAATCACATGCAACTTGTTATATTATTTTACCCCCACTTTACTTTTCCCTGTAATAATTAATTATCCCTCCAATAATTAATT